>JAECUM010015424.1:0-27346 GCA_016617855.1 Megalonaias nervosa
GTCAACTTATAAAGAGACTTTCAAATGGAAAAAAAAATATTTGTCGTAATTTACATATTGACATCACTGATAGGCAGATGTCTTCCCTTAGTTAGTATACATATATTAATATGAAATGACGTGACATCAAATGGGATTAGATTCTTTTCTTGAAGATTTTATATTTAAGCTGGGCATGTCTCTATCTGCATTGAGTCCTGGTTTCATAAATTTCAAACCTACTAACTTCTGAAAGACAAAGCTTTGATATTAATACCCTCGTTTCATACGTGCCTAACTAAGATGTAATGAAGTCCACAATGTAGTCCAAACTAAATGCTGTTAAAGATCGCATCTGTGACAAATGTAGCCATTTTTCAGTTATATTGTACTGTTTAATCATATTCTCTTATTACATCTCCAGAAGGAATTTAGTCATTTTAATATGTTATCATATACCACGAATTTGACCACCTAGAACATGTTCTTGGTGTTCGGAACCAGACAAATGAAATGACGAAAATGGAATGAAATGAATAATATAAAAGTCATCTTCATTTACACTTGGGGTCATTGAAGCTTAGACATCATCAGTTAAAATTAAAAGACTAAACACCTGACATTTTTAACGCATTGTCTAATTTTAGGGTTTGATCTAATGCTTGTAAAATTCTACTTCTTATTAGGAGAATTAATATTAACATTTCATCATAATGGTATCTCTATTTTTACGATTTTTCATTTCTGTTCACTTAACTACGTTTATCCATATTTTGTTACTTTGTTACGTATCGGCTCGTTCAAAAGTAACAAAAGAAAAGAGCGAAGACAACAAGCTTTGTAAGTTTTAACAAAAATAAGTTATTTCCCTAGAAAACACAGTGAAAAGGTGAAAATATGAGATAGGACTTACGGTTTGTGAAGAAAATCCAAACATTTATCCTAGTACTGAAAAAAATACAAGTCCTGTCACTAAATAATTTTAACTGAATCCAGGTTCGAATCTTGATGACGTTCCAAGATGGAGGACGATGACGTCAGATTTTCACGTTGAACCACAATTTGTACTGTACTATTCCAATTTAGAATGAATTTCACTGAATGTCTTTGTCTTAAATCACTTGTGTAGTTCTCCAGGGAAAAATAAATTATTATTTAAAAAGTAGATGAACTCCTATAGCTGTCATCTATAACAAGACGCATCTCGAGCTCTACAGATGTAAAGAAAAATAAACTCTTTCCAGCACAAGAAAAATAATACCTTCTTCTCAACGTATAAGAACGACTCTGACTATTTCACAGGGACCTAAGTGTTTTTAAACCGAACCAAAACGTCATTTCATGCACACGCACGAAGAACGCGTGGTTATTTCATCATCTACGATGTAATCACGTATGCTTAGAAATGACCCTGGCCGCAACCAATCGTTTACGTCGGTTGTTTATCCAGTCGGCAATCTAAAATAATGCTTACGCAAGCCGAGAGTCATATTTACGTTCTAAATAAACACGATGTTTCTTTCAAAAATATCAGATCCCTTGAACATAATCATCATCATAATAAAATATAATGATACAAAATTGAAATAAAAAGAATTCAAATTTTAACACACAAGTAATTAAACTACATGGTTGTAACACTTTCCCCCATAAAGAAAAAAAGAAAGATTTATGTAATAAAGCTTTCTTTTTTACAAGATATAAACTATACACGAGGTATAAAAAAATTGCATAAGAAGAACTCTTATAAATTATACAAAGGTGCATATGAAAATAATATTTATATATACGGGAAAGTGCATCTGCAATTAAATTGTCTTTTCCTTTGATGTGCCTGATGTCAAGATTGTATTCTTGCAAAAATAAACTCCACCTTGATAGTCTTTGATTTTTATTTGATTTTTATTTTTCATCCTGTTTATGAAAGTAAGGGGGTTGTGATCACTAAGCACAACCGGAGAAGGAGCTGAGCTGATGTAAACTTCAAAATGCTGTAATGCAAGCATTGAAGCCAAGCATTCCTTCTCCATTGTTGAACAGTTTCTTTGGTGCTTATTTAATTTCTTAGAAAAATAGCACACTGGATGTTCTACACCATTTATATCATCTAGAATCAATACTGCTCCAACCCCAACATCACTTGCATCCACAGATAGTTTGAATGGTTGACTGAAATCTGGAGCTGTTAAGTATGGGTTTTAACCTATCAAAAGCCTCGTAACATTTTTCAGTCCAAAGAAACTTGTTTTTCTTTCTCAACAAGTTTGTTAGAGGTTCAACAATATTAGAGAAGTTAGACAAAATTTGCGATAGTATCCAGCCATCCTAAAAATCGCATCAGCTGCTTTTTACTGACAGGCACAGGAAATTCAGGGATAGCCTTGACTTTAGCATCTATAGGTTTAACTTGACCATGTCCCACAATATGTCCTAGAAAAGTAACACAAGCACGGCAAAACTCACTTTTAGATAAATTAATAGTCAAATTTGCATCAGTGAGTCTGTCAAAGAATTTCTGAATCGTGGCTAGATGTTCTTTCCAGGTGTTGTTGTAGATGATGACGCCATCAATATAAGCATCACAATTGTCTAGACCTGAAGTAATCATATTCATAAGGCGTTGAAAAGTACTTGCAGAACCCTTCATCCCAAATGGTATTACTTTATATTAGTAGAGTCCATCTTGAGTCGCAAATGCCGAAATTTCTTTTGCCCTTTCCTTTAATGGAATTTGCCAAAATCCTTTCAGAAGGTCGACCTTGGTGACGAATCGGGCATTTCCAATTTTGTCGATACAGTCAACGATTCTTGGTAATGGAAATGAATCTGTTTTTGTCACACTGTTAACCTTCCTATAATCAGTACACATTCGGAAAGTTTTATCCAGTTTCGGAACAAGTATACACGGGGAACTCCAATCACTCTTACTGGGCTCTATAAAATCATTTTCCAGTAAATACTGAATCTCCTTTGTCAAGTATTCCTGTTTGAGAGGGTTCATTCCGTATGAGTGTTGTTTCATGGGTTTTGAATCTACAATTTCAACGTCATGAACAATATTGTTTGTCCTTGTAGGTATGTCTGGAAACAAGTGCTCATATTCATACAATAATTGTTTAAGTTCACCCTTTTCTTGTTTTTGTAAATGAGAAAATTTCTGGTCTAGATTTTCCATAATTTCCGAATTCCGAAGATTTGTTACTCCAAGATCAGTAGAATCCGACTGAATTCCTTCACTCAAATCGTCAGTTGGTGGGACAGGTACAACTAAATTAATTGCATAATTTGCTTGGCTATCTCTTTCAACATACTAGTACTCCGTTAATTTATTTAGATCAGAGTACTAATATTATAATTTAACTCATTCATTTTCTACTTTACTTTGTAAGGGCCATAAAATCTAAATTGAAGAAAATTTTGAAGAATGAGCAAGAGAGAATGAACTCTATTACATGACTCAAAAATTCTCTCAAGTACAGTTTTGTGAAACCATAGTTTCACTTTTGACTTGAATTGCTGAGTGCCAAATTCAAGCATGACAAGCTGGAAAAATCAGACAGAAAATTTGACCTTTGATCTGATTGGACAGATTTGGGAAGGCCAAATTGAGTAAAAGACTTTATCAAAGCTTTTACTATAGTATTCCTCAAAGGAATTGCCTCTGGGAATCTTGTTGACGCACACATGATGGTCAACAAATATTGGTTGCCTGACTTGGTCTTAGGTAAGGGACCGACACAATCTACCACAATTCTGCTAAATGGTTCGTCAAATGTAGGAATTGGTTGCAGATAAGCCTTAGGTATCTTCTGATTGGGTTTTCCTACCATTTGACAAGTATGACAAGATCTACAGAACTTACAAACATCACTTTTGATTTTTGGCCAATAAAAGTGAGTCAAGACCTTTTGATAAGTTTTATTTATCCCTAAATGACCAGCCAGAGGAGTTTCATGGGCCAAACCAAGTATTTCCTGTCTGTAAGATTTTGGAACCACAATCTGATAGTTCACTGACCAGTCTTCACTAGCAGGTACCTCGGGAGGTCTCCATTTTCTCATAAGAATTCCATTTTTAAGGAAGTAACAGACAGGTACTTCAGTAGCTTCAGTTACATAATTGGCCCTCTGAAACAAACTGGAGATCTTATGATCTTTTTCCTGTTCGACAACAAGTGATTGTCGTTTGTCATCCTGATTAGATAAAAGAGAATGAGTATTTAAAATAGGATCACTGTGATCAATACCTTTTGATTGATCCAAATTAGAAGCAAAAGTGACCACATGAAAAGCCTTACCAATACATGTGTCAGCTAAAGGAATATTTTCCTTATCAAAATCATTCTTAAGAGATTTCTTTGACATAGCTCTGGTAACTGCACAAGCTGGGTATAAATCAGGGTACTCTTTTTCAATAGGATCAACTTTCTGATCCAAAGAAGGCTTGTCAGTTATAAGTGGATTAACCACAACCTTGTCTCCAGCTAGATTGTTGCCTAGCAACAAATGAATGCCCTCAACGGGTAAGTTAGACACTATACCGACTGTCACAGGTCCTGCAACTAAGTCTGATGACAAATTTACAGAATGGAGAGGAACATTAACAAAGCCGCACTCTACTCCCTGAACGAGAACACTCTCATTAGAACAGGACTTCTCAGAAAAAGGCAAAATACCTGATAATAAAAGAAACTGAGAAGCTCCTGTATACCTTAAAACTTTAATAGGGATAGGATTGGCCAAATCACCCAAGAGTGATATAGAACCCTTCGACATGAATGGTTCATAATTCTCCATAATACAATCGGACTGGGGTTTTTGAGGCCCAACAAATGTATTGCTTTCAATACATGACAGTGACCTTGACCTCTTAGACATAAGAGCATTTGGGATAGGTCTATCTTGATTCTGATGCTTATATTTCAATTTGAAGCAATCAGAAATGACGTGTCCTTTTTATTGCAATAGGTACACGTAGGAATAGACAAGGATTTTGAATCAAGTTTATCAGAAGCTTGATTTTTAGAAGTTGTGCCAGACTGAGCTTTAGGAGGAGTCGTATTAGGCTGAAACACCTTTCTACCAGTAGACTGCTGATTGAAAGATTTGCCTACAACAGGAGCTTTATGAGTTAAGGAGTACTTATCAGCAGCAAGAGCAGCATTTTCCAAGGTTTCAATTTCATGCTCTTCAAGATAAGTTTTGACATCTCTAGAAACACAGTTCTTGAACTCTTCAAGTAATACCAGTTGTTCGAGTCTTTCATAATCATGTTCAATTTTCTCAGGTAAGCACCATCTCTTGAACAACTGTTCTTTTTCTCTAGCAAATTCAACATAAGTGTGTCTAGTTTCTTTTTTATAGTTTCTGAATTTTTGCCTATAAGCCTCTGGGACTAACTCGTTACCCTTCAAAATGCATTCCTTAACCAAATCATAGTCAGAACTTTGATGTACTGACAGGGATATAAAGACATCTCGGGCCTTTCCATAAAGTACACTTTGCAATAATTGAATCCAATATTTCCTTGGCCATTCCAAATTTTCAGCAACTTTTTCAAAATGAATAAAATATTTGTCTCCTTCCTTTTCACTAAAAGGGGGCAGTAACTTAATATTTACTACAATGTCAAACTTTGAATTTGTATGTGAAGTGGAATCGTGCTTGTCCCTTGCCAGCTCCATTTCTTTCATTCTAATTTGAAATTCCCTTTCATCCTTCTCTCTTTGTAATTGCATATGTCTCTCTCTCTCTCCTTTTCTTCAAATTGTAATTGTTTGTCTTTCTCCCTCTCTTCAAACTGTAATTTCATTTGTTTATCATTTTGTCTTTCCTGTACCACTTTCTCCTTTTCTTCAAATTGTGATCGCAATTGCTTCTCTTCAAATTGCAACTGCATTTGTTTCTCTTTTTCCTCTTTCTGAAACTCGAGCTTCCTTAACTCCAATTCCATTTTGTATTTCATTTTTAATTCCATTACTTTTATGTCAGAGTCCGATACTGACTTACTGACCAAAACACTTTTATCAAAAACATTCTTCTCTACCAAATATTGAATCAAAATTCTTTCAATTTATTTCTTGTTTCGTTAAGGAAGATTTTGCTTCAGAAAGATCGTACTGTCTGGCAAGTTCAAGCAACTCATCTTTTTTCAGACTATCCAACTGCTCCTGAGTTGGATTAGAAAGACAACTTTCCACTTTTGATGACATTGTGAATGAAAGCCTGTTGGTTTCACTAAAGATTTCAAACAAAATGTAAAAATAATACTTGGGATTTGAAAACTAGGGGAATTTAAATTTCAAAAAACAATTTTCTGAAATATTTCAGCCAAATTCAAATATCCCAAGGACGTGCTTCCCAATTTTCGTTATGTTACGTATCGGCTCGTTCAAAAGTAACAAAAGAAAAGAGTGAAGACAACAAGCTTTGAGAGTTTTAACAAAAATAATTTATTTCCCTAGAAAACACAGTGAAAAGGTGAAAATATGAGATAGGACTTACGGTTTGTGAAGAGAATCCAAACATTTATCGTAGTACTGAAAAAATACAAGTCCTGTCACTAAATAATTTTAACTGAATCCAGGTTCGAATCTTGATGACGTTCCAAGATGGAGGACGATGACGTCAGATGAAGTCTTTACACAAATGTCCAGAATTTCACAAGTTGTACTGTACTATTCCAATTTAGAATGAATTTCACTGAATGTCTTTGTCTTAAATCACTTGTGTAGTTCTCCAGGGAAAAATAAATTATTATTTAAAAGGTAGATGAACTCCTATAGCTGTCATCTATAACAAGACACATCTCGAGCTCTACAGATGTAAAGAAAAATAAACTCTTTCCAGCACAAGAAAAATAATACCTTCTTCTCAAGGTATAAGAACGACTCTGACTATTTCACAGGGACCTAAGTGTTTTTAAACCGAACCAAAACGTCATTTCATGCACACGCACGAAGAACGCGTGGTTATTTCATCATCTACGATGTAATCACGTATGCTTAGAAATGACCCTGGCCGCAACCAATCGTTTACGTCGGTTGTTTATCCAGTCGGCAATCTAAAATAATGCTTACGCAAGCCGAGAGTCATATTTACGTTCTAAATAAACACGATGTTTCTTTCAAAAATATCAGATCCCGTGAACATAATCATCATCATAATAAAATATAATGATACAAAAATGAAATAAAAAGAATTCAAATTTTAACACACAAGTAATTAAACTACATGGTCGTAACAACGTATTCAGCTTTATACGGTTTACATTTACTTTGAAGATCATTTTAAAATGCTGTTTAATATTTAACTTTTGAATCTTCTTCTTACATTATACGTTTTGATCAGCAAATTTTAGGTTTCATATTAATATCCACATCATTGATAATGACGTGAGCATTTTTGAATTTCTTTGTAAATGAAATAGAAGGGGAACAAAACGAAAACAATATATGAAAAGTTGATATAACTTCACAGTCATTCATAAAGGACCAAGACTGACAAATTACAAAAATAATCAAGAGACTCTAAAGTATGAAAGTCTGCGCAAAGGAGGGCATACCACGTTGTAGCTACGTGAAGGAAATAATGCATTTCTAGAGATGATGTTGGATTTTAATTTTAATTCTTAAATTTTAGTTTGATCAATTCATGTGCGATTAAAATCTTTATTTCTTTTGTCATAAATCTGTTTGTTTTTCTTTTTTGTGGGGGTGGGTGATTTTTGATAGCTCTTTGTTGCTACTCTTTTCAATAGCAAGTAATATATTGTTTGCATATTCGTTCCATATGCTGGTATATTTCAACTTGTTATCCTCAAAAGTTATTGTGTCTGGTATGAACTCGATTTGGTACACAATTTCTAGTACAGCAGCAACTGGTTTACTATAGTGGTATTGCGCTGATGGTTGAGGTCTGGGTAATTACTCAGGCTAATATTACATCCCACTCTTCCGATTTTTGGCTGAACGTTTAAATCTGAAACTAAGTAACTATTCACTCTTAAAGATTCCGAATTTTCCGCTATGAGGGTCTTTATTAGTTAAACGTTATGTTAATTACTGTAATAAATAAATGTTACATACAAACTTTGAGAATCCGTTAATTTTCTTTATTCATCTCAAATGCTAATATTTAGTCTGTGTATATTACTCATGTGAACGTCTTTGTAGTGGCCACCAGTAGGATAAAAATAAAAAATCAACATGAAATTATTTGTAACAGGAAATGACCATACCAAAGAAGAAAATCTAGTTTGGGGATGTGATTATATTCTTGTCCTCTGTATCTGCATATTCAATTGTAATGGTCTCTAACTGTGTTCACCGTTATCTATCTCTCAAAAGATGTAACACATGTTTCGTTTTTTTTTATATAATTAAAATGGTGTTCATCTTCCTCTGTAAACAACGCAGGATTCGAAATTTTCGGTGGCAGTTCTTCAAACACTAGTTTTAGCTTCTTTCTCAAACCATCGCAAAATACTCGAATTTTGTGTGTTCATCTTTAAACTACTTGTTTGTGTCTCTCGTGGATGGATTACAGGTAAATACCAACAACGATATATAGCTATTTGTGTCTCCCACTGATATGCCAGAGTACATGTGATGCGAGTCTACGTACCACCTATGCACATTGTCTCTAAACATTATTATTGATTTCATGTTTTTGTGTTCAACACGATGTAGCAAAGCACAATAATATCTCTTTCCACCTCATCCCCCCTTTTTTTCTCATCTATTTTAACGAGATTCATATAGGATGGTTAAACTACGTAAATCATATTACATAAGGATAAAGTAAATTCATTTTTAATTTTCCTAATGTCTTCTGTCTTTACCTGACATCTCTTTAACAAACGACTATATATTTTCTAAATTGCATTTTGATAGACTACATATACGATCATTCGATACATTTAGTACAGATTCCACGTCACTTAGAAACATCTTTCGTCTTAAGTTTTCATGTTAAATATTCTATCCTTTTAAACTTCCATCTTGGACGTTCGTTTGATTCCTGCCAAGAGTTGATGTTTAAGTGTCGTATAAAACATACAATAACATTTCTATTTCACAGATATTCAGTATGTTCTGGGGACCTTGTTGAGTAGAGTAAGTGTCTGTACTGAACATGTTCTGACTCCTAAGTGGGTCTTTACATAAGGCAAATCGTTTATTACAGTTGAGACTTCAAGTAACCAACTTGTCGGTGTTTTCTACTGATGAATCTTGTTAAAATGTAGTTACGTGTCATCAACAACAATTCATCCAAATCATAATTGTTTCTAATGGATAATCTATACTTTTTTGAAATTCTTAAAAAAGAACATCTAACTCGTCTAGTGATAATAGTGATACAAATTTTGTATTCAAATGTTTTCTTACTCTTTGGATATTGTTGCATCAAAACTCTATACATCTTTTTCATTTATTTGACTGGAAATATTTCAGTATATTTAACTAATAATTGTTTATGATGCATCAAAGATATCACATTATTTTACAATATGAAAAAATAAGGATATATTTGATTTTCTAGCATAAATTTAACAAAAGCCTAGATCGGTGTTCACTCATATGTTTTACAGGAAATAAAAACTGACGACATCCTAACCAACTCAGTACGGTGCTGGTACAAGATCGGTTGCTAATCGTAGATAACGATAACATAGTTCATCTCTCGAGATTCCTTCCACGCATATATAATATTATTTCAGTCAAAACATCATTTTAAAAATGTCTTTTGGGAAGTCAGCAGGTATAATAGCGTTCCTGTTTCTTAGATTTAAAAATTAAGTGCTTGAGACAATCGCCTATTTCGATGAAAGTGTCAATATCTATTAAAAAAATACAATTGCTTAAAAAAAATTACTTTGAGACATTCACATATATTTAGGAATGGTTGAATATCCATTTCAAAACTCGCGATCGCATATACAATCAGTACTCTTTTTTATAATAAAGATACCGATTTGTAAAGCATCTTGCTAGAGCTGTATTCAATAGCATACAAACGAAACATACAAAAGGATAACCAAGGGCAGTGCATTTCCACATTCTCAAATATGTGCAAGCGAAAATGCATGAACATAATACATGCTCTATACCTAGGAATAATAGGATAAGATCAGTTTAGACGTGCATTCAGGCATTATCATTGCTGCTTCACTCGCACAGTTAGATAGCTAGGCCAGAACTGACTTCATTAAAAGTTATGTCTCGAACTTGGAAGATAATTTAAAATGTGTAAAGAGTTTACTTTGCTTGATATTTTAATTGTCTTTAGTTTGATGTTTGTCTTATATAATCGTAGTGGAGACAAAAGATCTGCCCGAGTTTTGTATATTATTGTAAAATACTCTATTTCTCAAAAAAGAAAAGTATTCTTTATGTAACGTATTATACAACATATCCTATGGACCATAGTATATACTCGCTGTGTAAGTCAGGTCATAATGCGGACTGAATAGACTCAGATCTGACGGGACATAATGCAACGGCATATATGGACCTATGCAATTTGCAGTTTGACACGACTTACAAGTTGAATGCTACAACAGCTACAAAGAACAGCATCAAGATATCCACGCGCCCATCCCAATGAAAATGCGTAACTATATACTTTACTCTTGATAAAAGTCACAAATGCTTTAGATACTATATACCAGAACGTCTGTTTTACTTTCGTCCGTGTGGGTCTTAATAAGCAAACGTGTTCTCTTTGCAGCTATATCAGTAGTATATGGGGATACATTAGCGTCAATGGGACTTATATGTTAAGACGGGGGTTGGGGGGGTTGTACCCTGGCGTCAAGGGGAATTTAACATGGGGATAATTGGGACTGTATAGCGACTAGATTTATACGGACAAATGGCACACCCTGGGACGATCTACGGACAATGGGAATTTGTATAGCGACAAGAGAAATGGAAGAGGTAGGGTGACGTCACGGTACTGGACACTTGCAACAATGTAGCAAGTACCGTGATGTCATGCCACCTGTTTCATTTCTATACAAAGTTTTATGCATTTGCGTTCGTGTCAGTGGATATTATAGATGTTTTCTGCATTCGCGTTCGTGTCACCTGTTTCATTTCTATACAAAGTTTTATGCATTCGCGTTCGTGTCAGTGGATAATATAGTATCTTTTAACCATTCGCGTTCGTGTCTGTGGATAGTAT
Organism: Megalonaias nervosa; assembly: GCA_016617855.1. NCBI lineage: Eukaryota > Metazoa > Mollusca > Bivalvia > Unionida > Unionidae > Megalonaias > Megalonaias nervosa. The sequence goes on from JAECUM010015424.1 coordinate 11,166, forward strand.
AGTATGTTTTATGCGTTCGCGTTCGTTTCCATAGATTGATGAACATCAATCTATCCTACCCAAATCATACAACCGACTAAAAAAAATTTAGGTAAGAGAAGAATGTTTTTGGGAGTTAAACATAAATTATACAATCGAATAAAAAATTTTTTTAGGCAAGAAAGAATAAATCTTCTCGAGGCAGTGGAGTGGCCCTGAACTTACTATCCACACAAACGTACGCGAATGCATAAAACACACTATACTATCCACAGAATCGAACGCGAATAGAACGCGAATGCATAAAACACACAATACTATCCACAGAATCGAACGCGAATCGAACGCGAATGCATAAAACACACTATACTATCCACAGAATCGAACGCGAACGCATAAAACACTATACTATCCACAGAATCGAATGCGAATCGAACGCGAACGCATAAAACACACCGTACTTACTATCCACACAAACGGACGCGAACGCATAAAACACACCGTATCTACTATCCACACAAAAGAACGTGAAGCATAAAATACACCATACTTACTATGCACACAAACGTACGCGAATGCATATAACAGACACTATCCTATCCACATAAACGTACGCGAACGCACACAAACACTATACTATCTACACAGAAGAGAAGAAGAAACACGCCATATCTACTATCCACACAAACGGACGCGAACGCATAAAACACACCATACTTACTATCCACACAAACGTTCGGGAACGCATGAAACACACCACATATACTATTCACACAAACGGACGCGAATGGATATAACAAACACTATACTATCCACACAAACAAAGCAAGAGAAGAAAACCACCCATATCTACTATCCACACAAACGTGCGCAAACGCACACAAACACACATTCTACTATCCACACAGAAGGGAAGAGAAGAAAAACACTCCCATATCTACTATCCACACAAACGTACGCGAACGCACACAAACACACACTCTACTATCCACACAAACGTACGCGAACGGATATAAACACACACTGTACTATCCACACAAACGTACGCGAACGCACACAAACACACATTCTACTATCCACAAAGAAGGGAAGAGAAGAAAAACATACCATATCTACTATCCACACAAACGTACGCGAACTCAAAAACACACACACACACACACCACAATAAAGGAGTGAGTGTTTATAGTCACACTACTCTACATTCACACAAATTGGCAATTGAATTACTATCTCTTTTCTAGAGTATTGGGTTTGCTCTGAAAAGGGCTGTTTTTATTGACGGGGAGTGATGACAATCTTTTTTACTGTCTAAGATTGAGTCCTAGTCTGGCGGCAGGCTTTCCTATACGATACGGCCTGCTTCTGCGGAAAGAGAAGGATATCTCCTTGGTGTCCACTCGACAGTCAACAAAATCTCTGTCTAGTTCTTGCTGCTGCTGATGTTGCTGCTGCTGCTGTTGTTGTTGTTCTCTCTGCTTCTGAAGTCTGTACTTCTCTGTCCATTCTTCTTGTTCTTTCTTGATTTCTTCTCTGAAGACCTCTTCTACCAGGTCTTGGGCTATTGATAACATCATGACATTCTCTATCTCTTCAGGCTTCGGTATCAGGTTTAGCCTGACATGATGTAAATTCACGTAAGCTTCGTTCAGCTTGGCTAGTCTGGAAGGCATGTTCATAGGTTGACGAGTCAACAGTGGATGACCAGATTGGAGACCGCCCCGTTTTATATGGTTCAAACGCGGACGCGATAGAAAACATCCCTATCCGGTTTTAGTGTCGAAACTTTATGATAGCGAATGTCATGGTGAGGGATAGAGAGAAGTCAAAGACCATATATTCACAGTGTTTTTTGGAAAACAAACGACAGACACATTTTTTCAAAACACAACAATTTTTATTCAACTAACAACTAACCATTAACAAGTAACAATAATATCAAACAAATTATTTTTGACAAGGATGACAACGTTGTGAAATCATGTGAGATTTCCACTGATGGAAGTCATGAGGACATTGATGTACACTACGTTTCCTAGCTAAAGACAATTGATAACCATAACGGTCACAAAACCATCGATCTACTTTCTCATCGTTTCTAGAAGAGTGACGATCAAAATAAGTCACTAAAAGTTCTAACGGATATCCAAGACTGCGTTGATGAAGAAAATATACACAATATTGTCCACACACCATAGAATCTGTGCCTTGTAATTTCACATTATTGAATCGTGTCGTCTGGGCATTTCTTCTCATAAAGTTAATTATGTCGTCTTCCAAAGGGGGTAATCCATACGAATCAAAATACTCCACACTATCCTCTTGAGGGAAGTAAACGGCTACCCAGTGGGTTCCTGGGAGGTGACTGTCGTCCGTGTTGATGACATAAGCTTGATGGTCTTGAGGTTTGCAGTGAGGTAGTTCATCTTTAGGCCACACGACAATCCAAGAAGCAGTGTACGAACTGTTGTTCAAAAGGTAATAAAGTTCCCAGGTATCCATTTTTTGTTTTGTTCTTTTTTTTCCACAGGTAATGATAAGTCATCAATTCAATTCTGACTTTTTGTTTGAAAATCTCTGACAAATAACCGTTTTATCGTTTCGTCTCCTCACTCTGGGCTAAGAGAGCTTCGATGCGATAAATCTCTAGAGTAGTCACTGGAGGGCAGGAATGATCACGCAAGCCTTTATACCACTCATGCAACACTGCTTCTTCCGAGATGAGACTCCAAGCGTCGTCCAGATACTCATCCAATGTTTCTTTTTGGCTCATCATCAGAGATTTATCTTGTTGAATTTGACTGGGATGATCGTTTTGACATCCATAACAATCTTTCTTGGTTAATTCCGTAATTTTATCCGGAAGGTGTTTAGCAAAACATGACACTAAATATTGTTCCTGTTCTGGCCATCTGGACGTGACCACTACGTCCTCTTAGTCTTTGTCTTGGGGTTCTGTTTTCACGGCATCCTCCCATTCCATTTTTAAAGATTCTCTACCGTTCAAAGAGGGATAAGAGTCTTCCATAGCTTCTAATAGTCTAGAATGACTTCTCTCAAACTGTTGATTTCTATGGTATGATCGAATTCAGCACACAGGATGATGTTGACCGTCTCGATGAGAGCTTCTGCAAACTGAAGTTCCACACGCAGTTGACCGGATTTTATAGGGTGGAAATGTCCCTCGTCGCTGCCTTGGTCTGGAGTGAAATCAAAGGCCCACAAAGTGTCACCTCCTACATAATCTTCGTACGAAATGCTGTGACTAGTGTTGGTTCCTAGCTGTCCGGTAGCTTCGTACAGGGACAAGTACGATCTCAAGTAATTCTTCTGGGCAAAGTTAGGTTCGAAGGGTCTGGTACACAAGGTCTTGCCATCGCGATTGACTTCGATCTTGGACACTCTGTAGTGCTTAAACTGGAAAGGATTTTGATCGTGGGCTCCTTTGAGGGCTGCGTTGCTGACGATACCAACGATTAAACGTTTGGGTCACTGTCCTTGAAACAGATGATCTTCGATCTTGGATCGGAGTCCAGCAGCAATGGTGAACGTTTTCACTTCTACGCGTCGTATCGGATACTTGGCGGTCGTTCTGCTCAATGTTTGACTGATGTCGTTTCCCGCTTTAGGTAACACTTCTACGCGGCGGACGTAAAGTCTGGCTTCTTGAATGATGGTTTTGTACTCGTTGGCATGAGCCATCAAATGGAAAGCGACACTGCTCCGATTGAGTCTCAGGCGAATATCCACTCCGTTCAGCAAATACTTTTCTTGCAATCACATGTCAAAATGCAAGCGATCCATCAGTTCTAAACTACGACCTTGCAGGATTTTCTTTCGACGGTCGTTAGAGCCCACATTGCGAGGATCGTCATCTGCTGTCAGGGCTGTGTCGTTAAACTTGTTCTCACCTGCGGTGTCAGGTTTCCAAACCACGCAAGCATCCAGATGAGTGTTCTTGGCCTCTTTTCCGTGCGTCAAGAGATTTTCCAGGTACGCTTGGTAAGGGTAAGTATCCATGCTACTGCTGACCAGTTTGTTATTCACGTACAAGTCCAGTTCGCTGAACAAGGAATGCATGAAACTGTTGATGAGAGATATTCTAGCATCGTCTCCCGGATTGGTGTTGTCCGTTTTGATTACTTTCAGTTTCAGGTACAAGTAGCTGCTATTCAGATCGAGATAATCTTCGGACTCTCTTTTGATTTCAAACTCGATGGGAGCTGAATCCGTCAAAGAGGAGACGGGATGAAATTCGACCCATCGGGATTCTTGCATTGTCATCATGGTGGGTGGTATGGCAAACAGATCCAGTTCCGACTTGGAACAGGCGCAGGACTCTCGGTGCATCATTTTCTCTCTGTAATTTTTTTAATAATCAAAAATGTCTAAGTCTCGGACGGTTTTTCTTTTCTTAGTCTTTCTAGCTCTGGGAGTGTGAAGTCCTATGAAGGGGGCTCTTCGTCGTCTTTTCCTGCCTTGTCTTTGCTGTGTCGTCAGGGAAGCAGGAATGCCTGACTCGGCAGCGTCCAGAACATTTATGGGAGGTTCTCGTCGGCCTAAAATGTCTTTACCCGTTTGAAGCAAGACATATTTGCATGTTCTCATGAAAATTTCTTTGTTTGTCAATGATGACATTTTGGAGAAATTCTTTGCCTTGCGTCAACGCGGCATCTTTCAAGGCGTGCAATCCCCGCGTCATCATCGGTTTCAAAACGGGAACCACTGTACGAAAGGCCGATTTTGGCACATCTCCTAAACCATGTCCTCGTTGTCGAGCGACTCCTTGGTACACAGGATACATGACTGACAAGGGGTTAGAGTAATCGTTTTCGAAAATGGAGTTTCACTGTGACTTTCCCTTTGGTAAATGGAATATATTTTCCTAGATCTCCTTTTATAGTAATGTTGACAGTGTCGAAATATAAGTTACTGACGGGAAAATAGTGAGGATGTACAAATTCGCGGTGAATGTGATAGGTGTTTCCACCCTCATCGTCAGCATTCGTGGCAGAATCCACATTGAAAGGAATGACACGCAGTAACGGTACGGAGGTGTGTCCCACCACGTTGTACTCCACCACATCGGAATACACAAAAATCAAATTCAGTCCTTGGTTCATTTCTACTGGGAATCGAAAATATTTCGCAAAATCAAAGTTGCCATTAATGGCTGGTATTTCGTTTTTCATCTTGATCAACTTGGTGTCTCCACCCAAAATATCATATAATTCAGGACAAAATGTAATGGCCAATACTTTGTCCTCTGAAAATTTGATGAGTAGGCTACGAGCTATTTTGTGGTACTCGAGGGTGATACTTTTTCTGGTTCTCTCCGAGGCATTGGAAACACGGCATTGAATTTGGTAGCAATAGTGTTCACCAAATGTTGTCCGCTAAAATAATGACCTGCAGGAATGGTCAACAGATAGGTGAATCGTTTAGTTTTGGGGTCTTGTGTTTTCATAGAGTCACTTGCAGTGGTGCGTTCATCCAAGCTTTGTTGCACTTGCTAGTCATGAACTTCCCGCGTAAAAGTGTTTTGATTAGGAAGGATATTTAGAATTTGCGTATGGTGAATCATTTCCACCAAAGCCACTTCCCAATGGGCTTCGTGATCCAATTGTATGGCCTGAGGTGATTTGGCTGTGTAACAGCACAAGGTGCTATTGGGAAACACCTCCATGGAACTGTCACTGGGTAACGTTAAGTAAAATTGGTTATTCATAATTCCAGAGTTCTAGTGTCAGAGGGGCCACTGGAAGTCAGAGGAGTGTCTAAAAGAGGATTGTTGTGATTGGATTGGTGACTGTTGAAAGGGGGGCTGACGATGGACGCAAGGCTCCCGTTCGAGGAATATTTCAGTGACGGATTGGGAAGAAGGTAACCGATGCAACTGCTGAGTAAAATGGTCCACAATTGTTCGTCTCCTTGTTGCAAACTCAGATTGGCAATGGCAGCACGGATGACACAATACACCACAAAGATTTGGAAGAAAAAGACGATTTGCGTTTTAGGCACACGTTCTCCACACCACACCCACAAGGGTTGTTTTTGTAGATCTTGCACAGGAGAACTGGGGGAAGGAGTGGTCACTGCGGTAGCTGAGGCTGTGTTGAAGGGCATGATGGTCACTTATTTTTATAGTCCATGATTTGCGAAGCGTCGATCCAAGAGTCAAAACTGGGAGGATATCCTTTCCAACGTACTTTGACTTCTTTGACTCGTTTTTTTCCCAGTTAACGAGTTCTTTCATCAAGAATGCTTTCGATCTCGTAAAGTTCGTCTTCTTTTTGGGTCACATGTTGTAATTAACGAGTTCTTTCATCAAGAATGCTTTCGATCTCGTAAAGTTCGTCTTCTTTTTGGGTCACATGTTGTAATTCTGGCAAGTAAAACGTTCCTTTTAACACTTCCCCGTTCATGTCTTCCAATTTATAGACGGGAGGATGACGACCACGTACACGTTCAGTGACACGAAACAATTCGGTGGTCCAGTTGGGTAAGTAACCTTTCTCGAAAGTCCGTTTCGTTTTGCCAATACGCACCCAATCTCCTACTGCCAACACTCTAGTTTTCTTGGGGACAGTCACCGTTGGGGACGTACCAAACAGGCGGTCGAAGACGGTCACTTCGTTGTCGGGAGTCACTTCTTGGGGGGCACGTCCGATGCGTCGATGGTAAGATTGGTTCTACGCTTGGACGAGGTACGGTAAGACGTCGATTTACTTGAGAGTGTGTTGATGTGTAAAATATTTCCACATGCGTTCTTTCAAGGTGCTTTGAAAACGTTCTACGATGCTGGATTTGGTTTCGGGATTCTCAGTGGTGAAATAACGAATGTCACGTTTCTTCAATTCTTTTTGGAAAGCTTGGTTCAGAAATTCGGTGCCTTTGTAGGTTTGCCGTCGAAGAGGGTGACGACCGCTTTCTTTAAACACAAATTGGAGGGCTCGTACTAACTCACTGCTCGATTTGGAAGTCAATGGCACGACCCAAGCAAATTTGGAAAAGACGTCGATGACACAAAACAAATATTTGTAGTCGTGATTGTAGGTGGCTAAATGAGAGACATCGGCTAAATCAGCTGGCCATTGATGATCGATGCCTTCCACTCGGGTGCGACATCTGGAAAATTTTCGTCGAATGGGTTTGTGTAAGGTGTACGTGGGCTTGTTCTTGTAACCATCGTTGCACATGAGGTAAACGGATACTTTTCAGTCAAGTTTTGGAACCACGATACAATTTCTGAACTCCTCTGTAACCTGCGGGATGGGCTGGATCGTAGTAAATGCTGGCTAACACCTTCTCCATTTTTTAATAAGTGATCCACTCTTCACTGATGCTACTCTGAATGGGACGAGGGGGTCTTTTAGAAACGGCTTTACGTGTCCGATGTGCCACGGGTGTAGAAGTTGAAGATAGTGGTGGTGGTGGTGGTGGTAATGGGATGTCTTTGGTCTTCTTTTTTTCACTTCTGGTTTCTCTTCTTTCTTTTTCACTTTTGTCGAAGGAGGAGTGGACATCATCTTTCTAACCCAAGCTTTTACTTCTTCTCGTCGGGGTGTAGGGGAAGGGGTCAACAAGGACACTGCAATCTTACTATGGATGGGAGCAGCTGACGGTGTTTGAAAGACTTCTCGTGCCTCTTCTTCATCAGGCATCCGTGGGGTTGCGTCTGTGTTGACCGCTGGGGGTGGTGGTGATGGACTTTTCATCAGGGTCTTAAAATCTTTCAGAGTAGGTAGAGCTGTTTCGTCTAAAGCTTTCTGGTGAACGAGTTGCAGTCGTTGTAACAATTAACCGTACCGTTGCGATTTTTCTGTTTCTGACAAATCGCTGCGATCCATGAACGATTGCAATTCGTGTTGTAACTGTGACATCTCGGTCAAATGAGGATTGGGAGGTAAATGCGGGGTCTGTTGTTATTGCCAACGATGGTATTCCATCCATCGTTTGTAAGGGACTAAGGTCAGTTTTCGTCCTTCCATCAGAGTTTAAGGGTCACGTCTGAGATTGTTTGACTCCAGAGTCCTCCTTTTTTTCTTCTTGGACCTTTTTATTTTCATCCCAGGATGTTTCTCATCGTTCCCAATACTCCGTTCAGCAAGGGTCCTCCTATTGTTCCCATTACGCCTTTCAGCAACATGGGGAAAAAGGGCAAAATTACTCCGCGTTGCACCAACATCTTTTTCTTTTGACCAATGGGTATTTTCTTTTAGACCATTTGGCTAAGGACGTGTCTATGTTTGGCTAAGCATTCTTTCTGGTGTTTAGACAAAGGTATTGTGCCTTTCAAGACATTCAGAGAACATTCGCACACGGTATCGATGACGTCTTTGAAGGTAGTTTGAATGAGTTGTTTCCGCATGGGTGGAGTACCTCTGGACAGGACAGACAACATGTCCCAATGTTTGGCTACAGGAAGGGGCAGTCCTTTTCTTTTTTCTTTTCCTTTTCCTTTTTGAACAGAAGAAGGAGCACAATGGTAACAGTGTGCACTTCTTGGAGGGGACATCTTTTGGGTGTTCAGCAGCTCAAAAACACTGATCCATATTATTTTCCTCAAGTCTTTTATATACTGGAATGCGTCTCCACTGATTGTCTTTACGTCGTATCAACTTGATGACAGGTATCACTCGACGTTGAGGAGTTCGCAACGGACTCAATCGGGACAGTTCTTGCTTGGACAAATCCAGTAAACTCTGTAACATGCCCGATCTTTCTTGGACTATAATTTTGGGGGCAGGTACTTTGTGAGCAGCGGCCACTGCCGCTAAAGAGGAAGAGGGTGTCACCGCTGGAGGAGAAGTTTTTGGAGACGCTCTCTTGCGAGTAGAAGCTGTTTTCTGTGGACCTTTCTTTTTCTTTATCTGTGGCTTTGACATGGTCTTGACACCGTTGCTCTTTTTCTTTATCTTCTGGGTACGTCGGGGAGTAACTTTTTTCTTGGGAACAACTTTGGGAGCATTGGGATCCCATTTTATGAGGGAACGAATGATGACACCTCCTAGAGAACCGCTACCTCCAGGTTTCAAATGATTTGCTCTTTGGTTTGTGTGTCGATGCGAGGATCGGCCAGTTGCGTTAAGGCGACTTTGTTTCTGTCAAAACAGCGTTTGATTTGATGTGGAATCTGAATGATGCCTTGCGGTAATTGACGTGCTGTCACCGTAAACCATCGTAAGACTTCTTTGAGACTAGCTTCTAAGACACGAGCACGTATTTGTGGATTTTTTTCGCGACTGATACCGTACAAGGCACGAATCAATTTAATGGGAAGATGAGACTGAAGGAACGTCATGTTGACAATGTGTGATACAGAGGCAAAGTGACCGAGGTTTTTATAGATATTTTTTGGTGGTTGTGGTTGTGGTTAAGTCGACGAAGGGGACGTGTACACGACAGGCCCTCCGTCTTGGCAGCAGTGGTGAAACAGATGGATACTAAATCGCTAATAATCGGGGGTGGTGGGTTTTAAATCCACGTGTAAATAAGCGTGTGGGATTTGAGTGGCATCGTGGTATCAAGAGTCAGCAAAGGCGTTCCTAACTGTTTGGTTAAGACTTGCACTTGCGATTTATCTCTAGGGCTTTTAAACAAGACAACATAATGAGCATTGAGACTGATGGTGCGATGGGCTTAACTTTGTTGAAACAAATTTTGAGTGATGTAAATGACACTGGCATTACGATGATGCCTTTTGCGCATAAACCAGAGTTTAATTTCTTCTTCGTCTTCTCCTAACATGTCGTCAAAGATGACCAAATGGGTTTGGCTAGGGTCAAACACGATCCCGTCGTCTTCGCCAGGAATACCTTCTACAAAGACGATGGAATCGCCTTGACTTTCTCTCAGATGGCTGTACGCCGATTGCCACTCTTTGTAACACCAGACGATGCGTTGAGGGGGACGATCGATTAAATGATATTTATGTTCGATAAAACGTTTGACAAATTCGATTTTGCCTAAACCACTCGGTCCAGCAATGAGGATGTTAAAGGGATGGCGAAGATACAAGGCCTCCCAACTAGCTTCGTCGATCACTTTGAAAGTGGGGGAAGAGGGAGCAGAGACAGTAGAGGTAGCCATAATGTCACTTTTGACAGGAAGACAGGCAAGACAAGAGTTTTTATATTTTTTTCAGGACACGTTTATTGTCATCTTTATTTGTGAACAACACGAAAGACAAAAATACATCAAAAGCCAAATGGATAAGTACATGAATAAAAGACACATCAAAATGATCAAAGTGGAATATAAACAAGTCTCTGTACAACATTTGTGGTGATCAAGAGGTTGTGTCGTAGGGACAATGTGTAATGTTCTGAGAGTCTCTGCACTGGGCAAAGTCACACAGGGGTCCTACCGGAATGGCCTTTCGGGGATGTCAATGACGGTCCTGTCCTGTCCTGAATGGAATGGTTCTTCTTCTGGTACTGTCACTAACACAGGTTTAAAAGTTACTTTTTTCACTGAACGTTTAAGTTGTTTAGGATGACCAATTTTTTGCATAGTGTGGCACTTCTTTTTGCCCAAGTCTCGAAACCCCAACTTTTCCAGTCACGTGCATCTTTCCAGTGAGGGTGTAAGTCACAAGCTACACATACATCGTCGTACACATCTTCAGTACCTAAAAGTTCACGAATATTTCTTTCCTGTAGAGGTCGAGAAGTATCAAGATGAAAGCGCAAAGCTTTGAGCAGAATGAGTCTCTCGTGTACATTTAAAGGGATCACTTTCATGTTTTTAGAGTGGTATGTACTGTTCGTAAAGAGTCCACAAAGATTCGGCTGGTAAACGAAATCCCAGAAAGCAAGTCACTAAGACACACACCACACGTCGACCCCAATTCAATGGACACAGTTCTCGTAATAGGCAATGGTAATCCTCTACCGTTTGAATAGTGTCATTGATTTCCTTACACGGAATTTGTTGTATCACGAATGATAAAGGTTGTGGCATGGTAGTCAGTTTTTATACCTCCTAGAGCGAAAGCAACGGACGTTGTGAGTAATTTCTGGACACTGCCATTCCAGGAATCGGCCAAGAATGTCATTAAAATCTTCAAATGTAAATGGTCTAAAGCGGAATATTCGGAAGAACGCACCCTTGATCCAGAGAAATCTGACTTGTTTGTTGACTTTTGTCAATTTCCTCTTGTGAATTTCTCGACAGAAAAGTTCTACAGTCACCCATTGAGATTTGGCTTTGGCAAGTCCCTGCTAAATTTCCTTGTAGATCTTCTCTTGCAATTCGTTTGGTAATCTTTGAATATTATTTTTTACATGATGTTTAAATACTTGTCTAGGTGATGTCCAACGTTTGACTCCTAGCCAAGCTGGTTTCTTAAACGACATGATAGGCCACTTCAATGACTAGGTCCCACTAAAGGTAGGTAGTGACAATCCGGAGACCATCAAGCATGTTCCAGGTAAGCGGAATCTTTCTGTTCCCACTCGTGAAGTGGCACACCGCAACTGAAGCACTTGACCTTATACCCTTCGTCCAAGTAGATAAATCCAGCTCTAGCTAATTCTTCGGGGGTAGGTCCTCCCAGATATTTTGGCCATTTTCTTCGGAATGTTTCGAATCGACTTTCATAGTCGCAGTATTCAGGCAAACGCACAGGGAACGAATATTCATCTTTCACAGGTTCATTTCAATGAGGGTAAGGTGAAATTATACAGAAGTTTGCCCAGTTTTGGACGACATTCGAAGGGTGGTAGCCGCATGGTTTCATAATGATGACATCCACCATGAAAACCAGTAGAGTGTCCACAATAAAGAGCAGCATCGCTTTCGCATCCGTCAGGTTTGACACGCACAGCATCACTTTCCATGGTAGGTCTAGTCATAGCAAAGTTCCCATTATGTGATACTGACTGGCTGAGGTCACAGTGTACGGCATCCCTGCCATCGCAAGGCACAGCATTGCACTCCACTTGAGTATCATCGAATGTGAACTGTGTCTGTTTGAAAGGATTCATCTTTCTCGCTTGTCAATGGTAGTGACAATGAGCTATCTGTCTTGGGCGTTGTTCCTTTTTATATGCTGCCAATATAGAAGTGACCGTACGGTAACGTGAAGTGGTTGGGAAGCCGTACTCTCTTCTGGTACACATTTTGATAGTCTTTTCTCCAAGGGTCGGCTGACGATTTGGTGTGTGGGTAAACGTACATTCTTGTGCGGTTCGTGGGTGGTCACTTTAAAATTTCCATCCTGTCCGGACTGCAAGGCTTCTTTCAAGACGCCAAAGTCCACCAGTCGACTAGTGCGATAATTGAGAGTCAATTTCTTCTAGTTTCTTACCGGAACCGTTTCATCTTGATTGCAAAAATTTCTTTTGGCTAGGTTTCTCACGCATCAGGTCACTATATAAGGTTAGTGTCTTAGAGTTTATAGCGTATTCATTCAGTTCTCAGTCAAGAAGATGGACGAGTCAACACAGATCGACCTGCTGATCAAAGATTTGCTACGAGTCATACGAAAGCATAATTCACAGGCGAAAGTGTCAACAAAGCTTACCTTTCTGGTCTATGATTTGATGAGAGTCGTAGAAAAGTGTATAAGTCCTGATGAAGTTTGCTGTGTCTATAAGGTACATGGGCATTTATCTCCAACATGTCCGCCTCATCCAATAAAGAGAGACAAAAGTGAAGATACCTGTTATCGTTGCCAGGAGAAAGGACACTGGGCGTCAGTGTGCCGTAAGAAAAAAAGAAAAGAAACATGAGGAGAAAGTGGAGAGGGGATCAGAAGAAGAAAGGGATGATGAGGAAGAACTTGTGCAAGTGAAGAGATGGAAATGGAAAAATGGACAATTTGAGCCAATGTGTAGGCCTATAACCTCAAACGGGAAATGATGTGATGTGAAATTTCATTGTAAATTCTAAAAATAGAATATTCCAGATAGAAAGCGTAAAGTGTCTCTTGGTCTTGATTTTTATAATAAGAATGGTGTATATTGTTTTTGTATTGTCACTGCACGAATATATGCTCCTTCACCTCTCTCTATCCCTCTGGATCATATTTTAGTTGGAACTGAAATGGAAGGGATGTTGTCCTTCACGTACGCACTTCAGGCATGCAAGTGAGATAAAATTTGACAGTCTGTTCATCCATCATTGTTATGTCTTGATTTTTTCTAAACACTTTAGATAAATTTCCACACACGCATACACTGACGCCATAGAACGATAGTGTATTTGTTTCTTTCCCTTCAAAAAAGCTTATCGATAACAAAAATAGTGTGTGTTTGTGTTTCTGTGTTTGTCTGCCCTCGTACGTTTTGTGTGTTTGTGTGTATGTGTGTTTGTGTGCGCTTGTACGTTTGTGTGTATTTGTGTGTGTGTGTGTGTGTGTGTGTGTGTGTGTGTGTGTGTGTGTGTTTCATCTTAGATAGTATATAATGTATTTTTTTCCTTCCCTTCTGTGTTGATAGTAGATATCGGGGTTATTTTCTTCCCCTTCTGTGTTGATAGTAGATATGGGGGTGTTATTTTCCCTTCCCTTCTGTGTGGATAGTAGATATGGTGTGTTTTTTCTTCTCTTCCCTTCTGTGTGGATAGCAAAATGTGTGTTTGTGTGCGTTCGCGTACGTTTGTGTGGATAGTATAATGTGTTATATGCATTCGCGTCCGTTTGTGTGGATAATATGTATGGTGTGTTGTATGCGTTCGCGTACGGTTTTGTGGATAGTATATGTGGTGTATTTTTTTAATTTCTTCCCGTTTGTGTGGATAGTATAGTGTGTGTTATATGCGATCGCGTTCATTTGTGTGGATATTAGATAAGGGTGTGTTTTTCTTCTCTTCCCTTCTGTGTGGATAGTAGAATGCGTGTTTGTGAGCGTTCGCGTACGTTTGTGTGGATAGCTGATATGGGTGTTTTTCTTCTCTTCCCTTCCGTGTGAATAGCATAGTGTGTGTTACATGCGCTCGCGTTGGTTTGTGTGAATAGTGTATGTGGTGTGTTTTATGCGTTCGCGTCCGTTTGTGTGGATAGTAGATATGGTGTGTTTTATGCCTTCGCGTCCGTTTGTGTGGATAGTAAGTATGGTGTGTTTTATGCGTTCGCGTTCGTTTGTGAGGATAGTAGATATGGTGTGTTTTTTCTTCTCTCCTCTTCTGTGTGGATATTATAGCGGTTGTGTGCGTTCGCGCACGTTTGTGTGGATAGTATAGTGTGTGTTATATGCATTCGCGTACGTTTGTGTGGATAGTAAGTATGGTGTGTTTTACGCTTCGCGTTCTTTTGTGTGGATAGTAGATATGGTGTGTTTCATGCGTTCGCGCCCGTTTGTGTGGATAGTAAGTTTGGTGTGTTATATGCGTTCCCGTACGTTTGAGTGGATAGTAAGCATGGTGCGTTTTATGCGTTCGCGTTCGCGTTCGATTCGCGTTCGATTCTGTGGATTGTATAGTGTGTTTTATGCATTCGCGTTCTATTCGCGTTCGATTCTGTGGATAGTATAGTGTGTTTTATGCATTCGCGTTCGATTCGCGTTCGATTCTGTGGATAGTATAGTGTGTTTTATGCATTCGCGTTCGATTCGTGTTCGATTCTGTGGATAGTATAGTGTGTTTTATGCATTCGCGTACGTTTGTGTGGATAGTAAGTTCAGGGCCACTCCACTGCCTCGAAAAGATTTATTCTTTCTTGCCTAAAAAAAGAAAAAAATATTCTATTGTATAATTTATGTTTAACTCCCAAAAACATTATTCTCTTACCTAAATTTATTTTTAGTCAGTTGTATGATTTTGGTATTATAGATTGATGTTCATCAATCTATGGAAACGAACACGAATGGATTAAACATACTATACGATCCACTGACACGAACGCGAATGCATAAAACTTTGTATAGAAATGAAACAGGTGGCATGACGTCACGGTACTTGCTACATTGTTGCAAGTGTCCAGTACCGTGACGTCACCCTACCTCTTCCATTCCTCTTGTCGCTATACAAAATTCCCATTGTCCGTAGATCGTCCCAGGGTGTGCCATTTGTCCGTATAAATCTTGTCGCTATACAGGCCAAATTTTCCCCATGTTAAATTCCCCTTGACGCCAGGGTACTACCTCCTCCCCCAGTGTTAACATGGAAGTCCCATTCTCGCTAAAGTATCCCCATATACTACTTATATCCTAAACGGATTGCTGTTATATACCGATTATCAAAACACTAACTTTATCTGAGTGCTTGTACATCATCTAATTTGATAGCGGAAGATCTTCCATGATCTGATGTCCTTCCGCTATCAGCGAGACTTAATACAAGCACCAAGATTAAGTTACTGTACTGATGATGTGTTTAGTATATACCCTAAACAAGTATTTCATAAAAAGAAACAATTTGTTATGTTGTGCTGATTTTGTTGATATTAGCATTGTACAAGGCAACCATAGTGGTTTCTACATGTGACCATTCTTTGATGACGTCATTATTGAGAGTGAGAAATCTAAATTTTTGTCAGATGTGCATATGATGCAAGGTCTCATGGCAGCCTCTGAAAATTTAGACTTCATCCTGATGCGTATAAAGTTTACAAAATAGCCCCCACACATGTGAAGTAATATAATTGTCAGTCATGTAAATGCAGCACATGCTAAAGAAAGCATCAACTATTTTGATCTTATCTGTTTGCATCATTTAGGAGACAACTTTGTGTTTTGCTAATACATAAACAGTTGTTTTTTTCTTTCTCCATCGAGACATGGAGGGTCAATCTGTAATACCAGACGTGGTGTGAATGAGATTCAGATAAAGGGGAAAAAACCGAGCTTATAATTATTAGTGTTATCAGTCTCTCTCAAACATATGCTACTTTGCTAAAATTGGCCCTTTTATTGAGTACCTTGAGTATTTATGTTGCTAATTACTGTTGAGTATTGAGTACCTTGAGTATTTATGTTGCTAATTACTGCGAGGATATATCATTCTATTCAGTTTCACATCCGGGTTGCAAGTTTACAAGATAGTCTTTCTATATATTTAAAGCAAATGTTACGAGAGTTCCACAATTAGTGCTAAAGGAGAATCAATACATATCCTAATTTATACTTGTTTTATTTGTTATACAAAGAGTACACACCCGCGCTTTTGCTCTCCATAGTTTCATCCTGAATCAAACTGTTTACAATATTAAAGTGTAGACCACGGACTCTATCCACAGTGTTTTACCATTTCAAAATGGC
>JAECUM010015425.1:0-23676 GCA_016617855.1 Megalonaias nervosa
AAAAAAAAAAAAAAAACTAAGCTCCTTTTAAATCAGCATTGAGCCCTTCTTGTAAGCTAACAGCAGCTACTGAAATGCAATGATGTCAAGTTACAGCGCAATTGGATTACGTGTTTGTAAAGCTAATTAAAATCAATTATAGCAAGTTTGTCTTAAAACTTAAACATTAAAATTAGTCACCAGTTGTAGGGAAATTTGAATCTCTTTTAGTAGGCATACATTGCTTATAATAGAGTTAGGTTATCTTATAGTTTAATTTTGAATTAATTTGCTCATAAGGATAAAGTTTCCAAGTAATTTCCTACTTAATATAATATTTTTGGAAATTCTAACATACAACATCAGTGGGAAAAGAGTGTGCATGGAGAGTAGGAATATGACTTTATTTTGGATTACATAATTTAGATTTTGTGCATTTTGATATGTAGATTAGAGTTAGGAAAAGGGTCTGCACCTAGCACAATCAGACCAAAGTTTAGGTCTAGAAAAGGTCTTCAGGGAATGCTCTCTCTGAAGTCTGCTATGATTGTTTATAAGCCAGGTCAAACATAGTGCTGGGGTCAGCATGAACAACTAGAAGTATCGGAGTTCCATTAAATGTAGAACAGAAAATCCTCTTGCTTGTGACTAATTCCCCATAGCACAGTTACAGTTAGGTGCTACTACAATACCATCCACAAACCAATGGGCAGAGGGACCATGACAGTAGGATCCTGAAAGAAATGCTATCCATGATAACCAATGACCAAGCAACAAAATGGGATGTCTGGTTGCCCAATATAATGTTTGAATACAGGACAAATGTACAAGCATCTACCAAGGTCAGACCTTTTGAGATTATTTATGGTAGGAAGACTTGTATCATTTCTGCACGTAGCCAAAGCAGTGATTGCATTAAGTTCTCTCATGATGTGTTGGCAAACATAAACAAACACATGGAGTTTATATGTCGGAGTGTAACAGAAAAGATTTAAAATGTACAGGGATATCTGATTCTTATGAAGAATGCTAATAAAATAAGGAGATTTGGCTGCAAAATGGCACCACAATGGGTGGGCCCTTACGTAGTAAAAGATGTTCTTACAAAGGGCAGAGTAAGACTGCAAACTGAACAGAGTGGCAAGCTGCTATCTGACATTTATCATTGTAGCCATTTGAAACTTTATACAATGAGACCTGCTATGACAAAAGCCACCACCACCACAGATGAGACAAACTCCAAAGAAAACACTGAAAGAACAACTGAAAAGACTCAATGACAAACAATCAGACTTCAACTCCTTCAACAATAAGTAATTGAGTAATGGTAATCCAAATAAAGTTCTTAAAAGACAAACAAGTCAGCAATTGAAAAGATTGCCAACAAGACTTTCAAGGAGGCCGCAGGAACACAAGGAAAGCAAAAACATTCATAATATCTTCAATCCACCTACAGAAAAATAATGCACAAAAATGTTGCAGGAAAATGCAATTCACCTTTATGAAGTGACCAAAGTATAATTTACATAAGACATCATCAGCCCTTACACAATTGAAAATTGTACAAGGTGATGGTAATTGCATGTCAGAGCTATAAGCTTTGCAATTTCAGAAAGTGAAGAGAGCTACAACTTTTTCCAGAATAGTATTATCAGGCATATGTGCTCCACAATGGTTGCTAAAAAGCCTAACAAATACCTCAACAACAATGTAAATAAGTATTTACAGGACAGTAATATGGAGTTAAATACTGTGTGGGAAACTGATAATGAGATTATGGGTGCAGCATCACTTGTTATCCACAGACATTTATGTGTGTAGTGCTAGTGGATCAAATTCCAAAGGAGTTAAGCACTTTCATTGGTTGAGGTACCAGCATCCTTTTCCTTGGATACTTTCACTCAGTATGGAATTATTTAAAACACCTTGGAAATGACTATTTTAATATAGTCTTAGGTTACTAAGAAGAAGCAAGAACAATAATTAAAAGTTGTATTTTATTCATAAGTCATATGTTAAAGATTACTAGTCTGAAATCATAATG
Organism: Megalonaias nervosa; assembly: GCA_016617855.1. NCBI lineage: Eukaryota > Metazoa > Mollusca > Bivalvia > Unionida > Unionidae > Megalonaias > Megalonaias nervosa. Next base: position 2,024 of record JAECUM010015425.1, read on the forward strand.
TGTATTAATGTAATGGCTCATTTGAAATAAACTTTATGTGAGATTTTGATAGGTGGACTATTACATACATTATATTTCACATGTGTGTCTTGAACAGATTAGGAAAGAGTTTATTAATGAAAAGAAACCAATTAGTTGTAGTGGGTAAAAATCAGTTAGCTCATTTTGTCCCTCAACCCTTCCTCAATTTATCAAGTGACCCATTTATGTATGGTATTTCACTTATAGGCCTTAAGCATATTACCAAAGATCCCGTTAATAATAAGAAACTAATTGGTTGGGGGTGGGAGGAAAGAATCAGCTAGTTGATTCTGGCCCACCCATCCCCACCTTTGATGTTAAGTAACCATATGATATTTCACATGTGGACATTCCGCTTATTACCAAAAGAGTCCAGCATGGGGGAAAGAATTGTCTGTTACACCGGTTGAGCTAAATTATACTCAGCTATGTATGAGAAACGTGGTGGCCTTTACTCCTACCACTCTCGCCACAACACGACAGATGCCAATAACGGGAAGGTGATTGCTCCTCCTTAAGTGTTAAATATAGCAAGTTTCATGACGTTTGTATTACTAGTTTTAGTAATTTGGTATTGCACAAAAGTTTTGTCATATAGCTGATGATGATGGTGTCACCCAAGTTTGTGCTAACCTAGAATTCCTTTGTGTGGTTATGTTTCTGCTTATGTTTTGGGCATGTGCTTCACTTCAGTTAACAGTTATACACAGTATGTGCATGCTTTTTAGAATCTAATTACAAAGTCTGAATGTAATCAGAAAGAGAAATTAATGGATTTTTGCAGTAACAAGATGTACCAAATCATCTTGATCCAGATGGATTCAGCCAAAATATACATCAAATAATGAGGGATTGTAGCAGTTATCTTCCCTTTAAACCGATAGGTGGCATCATGGAACAAAGCAGTCCAAATTTATATCCGTTATACTTCCTACCTAACAAACAAGCAATTCAAAAATATAGAATCTTCATTTTGCTTTGCAAAATGTTCAATCATATGAATCATGGACGTTATCGGCGGTGAGAGAGGAGTTTAAAAGACAAGAAGCTAAGTTATCCATGTGAAAAATGAAGTTAATCAATAGGTTAAGCAAACTAGGTATCGGTGATATTGTTGTCGCAAATGGAAAATCACATTTTCTCGTTTCTGCCTAAAAATTAACTTTGTGATTCTTTTCCGAAATTACTTTTCAGCTGATTGATATTCCTCAAATTATAAAATTCATTGAACATTAAGATATTTGTTCGGAATAATTCATGATGGTTACTTGGTGGGGTAATATAGTAAAAAATTTAGACTTCCTAAGAAATTATTTTATCCGTTAGTTTCGAATTATACAAGATTCTTATTCAATTGAATATTTTTTATGTTAAACATATATTTTATATATTATTAAAGTAATATCATGTCTGCATTATATTAAACTATAATTGTTCTTTTTATTCTCAGGTTTTAGGCCTATGATGATAAGTTTTTCAAGCATTTTTATAAGTCATGTGCTACAGTGTTAATACTGCTCTCCTCCAGAAAATAACTTAGAACATTAATATTTGATTATGACGTCTTTGCTGCTTATTTAAAATGGGTTTAATTTAATATTCGGCCAATACATGGCTGCGAGAGAGAGCTGCTTTGGTAGGGGAATGTGTGTGTACAGTAATATCAGTCAGATTTGATAGAAGTGAAAAAATCTATTTTTATTTTATATAGACAAACTATACCTAGAATATTACTTGAGAAGGACAAAATGAGAGATATTAACATGGTCTAAAAATTATTGGTTTGTTTTAGTTTTTCAAGGACAGTTTGCAGAAAGATTTAGAACATGAAATTGGATTGTGTTGCAGTGGAATATATGATGTAATATTTTAAATTTAATTGTTTCTAATTGTCACACACATACACACACAAATCTGTTCACCAATGTATTAATGATTTCTTTACATGAGGCCTGACTCTGTTAAGAGGCGTATTTATTGTAAATTTACACCAAATCTTATCTATCTCTCCATGACCATGTATTTTGCAGTTGCTCACCAAAATAAATATAATGTTTTAAAAACTTTTTATTAAGGTTTAAATACAAAACTGTTCTCAGACTTGTTTTGCATTTTTAAATGTCCTATAATGAGTGAATTAAAATAATATATCTAGACTGATAAATAATAGATTGTTCTGGGGAATGATAAATTTCAAGGGTAACCTAATATCGGGACCAGGTTTTTATGTGGCTCCACCTCTTGGAAAGATAACTGGCTACGATCCTTCATGGAAGCATATTCATCAATGTCGTAATTCCTGTGGGTAGGGAAAAACACTGCTGTTTTATAATGTGACCAGGAACATTATATTTTTCATTTCTTCATACAAAATATTTGAAAACAGTTGAACAGATTCATTGTACTTGGTAACCATTTTATTAGTCTTATGTGAATTGATGCTTTGTGTATGGTTCACAACATTTTTTAACTTTTTTATCATGTTACATATAGGGTTGTGTGCACTTAAAAAGTGTTATAGAAATTATAACTAAGCAACTGTACACTGAATTTTGGTATCATTAGCTGAAATGAAGTATTATGCTTAAGGTGGAGATGGAATTTAGTATGGATATTTTGCATTGTTCCTATTCTTAATGCTTGGAAAGATGTACTGCCTTTAAACTGCATTGTTTCAGGAAACACCATAGACATTTACAGGCAGCTATTGTTCAGTATGACTGGCTACAGTTATTTTCAAAACTAGGTTAATTTATAAATGGAATGGGATTTGGTTTTAAAAAAGTATATAAAAAAGTTAACAAATTAGGATGCTTTAAAGAAAGATTGAAGATAAAAATACAAAAAATGTAATGCAAAATTTGAGATGAAACTCAACCTCTTGTTTGGCAGCCGGGACACACAGAAACAACAAAGTTAGTCACAAAGATCTGGCCGTATACTCCTATGACTACATATATCTCTTTGCCTTTAGTTAATATATCCTCATAATTTTGATTATACAGTCATGAAATTTGATGAGATTATACATTTTACGAGTTTGTTTTACCCATCTGCAAAAAAGGTAGGACCGTGAACTACATTTCAGATTCTGTTAATTATGTTCTTTGTTTACATTAAGCTCACTTTCTGAGATTTTGGATACTGTTGCATGCTGATATATGAAACGTTTTATTTTTATATTTATTAACTGTACCAATTATTAGTAAGCGTTGGTCAAAGCACCATACTTTTTAATATTCGTACACGTTTATCTGTAAAACAAAGTCATGACATTGATGATTATATACATTTTCATCCATCACTGGTAAAAATAGGTCACATTGACCTATTATGTTCCATTAATTAAAACTATCATTCATTTCAGTTTTCTGTTCACTTAAACTATTGTACGCAGTTATAAAACGTCATGGAAGCGTTCATTTTCAAGAAGCATGGCACATCATTTGAAAAGTTGGTTACAATGAAATACTTTGAACATCTACTGAATATGTAAAGCTACAATGTTTAACTCCATTTCTCTTAACCTTTTGCATCACAGGCATGAAATGCACTTTGTCTATTCATTTCTATACACACATGTATATTAAATATTAGTGACCTGTTTTATTTCTGAGTTGTCTTTGCTTAGCATTTGGGCGGGAAAGAAAAGTGTTACAGTTGAGTAGAGACAGCGTTCTGCAATATTTTCTGTTAAAGTTGTATTTATGAGGAAACGTTATTGCATTAGGAATGACAAAAATATAAATATTTAATCAAATATTTATCAGTCAAAATTGTATATTACAAAGCAAAATTTCTGGTTTTTGCATTATTAGGCTACGTATAAAGTGCTACAAACCCAGAACAGTGTTTAATTTGAACTCATTATGTTCAAATTTATCTTTCTTACCATAGTGATTGAAATGCAGGAATTGTAAATTTTTTAGTTCATTATAGTGTATGTAAGTTTAAGAATACTCTTACCACCTAAGCACTTCTTTTTAGGCATTGTATTTTTATGTGGATCTGAATGCGCGTTACTTGTCAAGGTTTTTGTAACAAATATGTTGGGGCGGGGCATTTCTAAGATATGCTAGCCCATAGCGTAGCACAAATAATGAAGGGTAAATGTCGTCAGAGTGTTTTTTAAATTCTCAATACATTGAACAATTCATCCAAGATTTCTCTTGCCTACCAACTCTTTTCACTTGCCCAGGCTAGTTGGACTTGGAACTGTCATCTATACAATGTATTTTCTCTCTTATCAATTCCTTGTTATTGCAACTCTTCCTGAACAGAAAGTCCTATTAACTTGGGGTTTTCACCAGAAGAGTTTTATGATATCTATATATAGTCAGTCCTAAATGAAAGGTGTGCCGATCTGACAGTCAGTATCCCTGCCATCTTGAAAATCTTTTTGCTCCTACTTCTGGGTGGATGGTTCTTATAGCATAATTTTTCTTTTTTGTTACCAAACAACTATTTATTTTGTTTGTGGTGCTGATCCGACATCAGATGTAACTGTTATGGCAGCCATCGTAGAAATCTTGTTACTGTAATCTCATAAATGGGAAACCATGTTGACATGTGGTTTGCACCATCAAGCCTATATAAAACTAAATGACAATGGTTCCAATCTTACAATCAGTATAGCTACCATTGCAGCCATATTGACTTTTTTGGCGTTCTTCTGAATGGATAGTTATATAGAGATTTTGTTTCACCGAAAGGCTTTTAATGTTCATAAATGAAAACATTGTAGAGGTGACATCCACAATGGCCACTATGGCAGCCATCATAAAATCTTATTATTGCTTCTTCATCTAAACAGAAAGTCATAGCGTCAATTTCTCCAAAAGACTTCCTTTTGTTGTCTGGTTGTTCCAGAATGAAAATGATGCAGATCTAACGTACAATATAGCCACAATGGTGGCCATCTTAAAAATCTTGTAATCAATACTTCTGATGAATGGATGATCATATCAGCTTGGGTTTTCTCCAAAAAACTTCATAACATGTCTCATTGTTGCTACAGCTCTCTGTATCATCATTTAAATTAGAATAAAGTTTTTTATGTAAGCCATTCGAGCCCATGACAGTTATATTTTAAATTCTTTAATTTAGTGACTAGTTAGCACTATAGTAAAGTACATGTACAGTACGTCATAGGAATTTTATTCATAACAAGGCCAATTGCTAAGGTCAAATCAACAACTAAGTCAGTGAAGAATGCCAATGCCAAAATGAATGGAATTTACATAAATAACACATGGAATTAGTAGTTCATATGCCCTGTAGAGAGCTATCCTGCATGCCATAGCATTTGATTGGTTCAGTAATTTGAGAAGGTCAGAACAAGACTGAAACATTGTGACAGTTTGCATTGTATGTATTGTGAAATAATCCGATTTAATTATTTGAGAAATTATAGTGATTGAGATATTGTTGATTAGTTGCATATATACTTCCTATATAATGACAACTTAATATATTCTTCAGTTGTGCCATCTTTGTAAAAGTCATATAGGAGCTTGTGATTTATTTATATTTTTGTTAGATATAGTAGAGTAGATAATCTTTAATTTAAACAGTTAGTACTTTGAAGAGTACATGAATTTATTCAAGGATTTGAATATATAACTAATTCTCTCAGATTATGCGACACCTTCAAGGACTTATGTGATATTCTACATTCGCTGGATTACATTGAAGTAAAAACACTTGGATTAATAACTGCTAAATTCAGTGATGTTATCATGGTAGCAAATAAGCACTTTAGAACTTTCATTCAGAATACTTTGCAATAGCTTCTGGATTAGTGAGACATTGGTAGTATAATGTGGATAATTTGGTTTACATACTCGGAATTTGGATATTATTAAGTTATGTTTGGCAGTATAATTAGGATAATTAGGCTTACATACTCGGAATTTGTACATTTTAAGTTATGCTTAATTCTCTCACAGTGTTTGAGGTTTTTTATATAAGTAAATTTATATTTTGGAAAACTTGAATGCTTGTTTGGTTTTTCTTGGTCTTGTTACTTAACTTCAAGCCCTGTGATGTAACATTGGTCTTAAATGATACCAATCTGCACAGACAGTATGATTGCTGCAATGACCATCTTGAAAAATATTTTGTCACTACTCTTCCGAAATGAATGGTCATATCAACATAGTGTTTTCACCAGAAGACTTAAATAAAAATGGCCCCAATCTTGCATCCATTATGGTTGCCATCGTGGCCATTTTGAAAATTGTCTTTTTCCTCCAGAATATTACAGGTAGTTTCCACACCCATCAGTTAACAAAAATAAACAGCCTTTGGTTCCTGGAAATTCATTTCGGCCAGCAGAGTATCATTGCTTGAAGGAGCTTTTGATTTACTTAACTTGGCTGTAAAGCCAAGTGAGCTTTTGGTATTGCCCTTCGCCAATCGCTCATCATCTTGTGTCCGTCGGCAACTGCTATATTAATCTGACATGCTAATTTCAATCAAACTTGTCAACCTTGTAAATACGTTCAGGTTTAACACATTGTATGTTTATTTTACGGTTTTGAGTTAGAGAAGTTTATTCTTATTATTAAATATGGTGAATTTTAAGGAAAGAAAAGGCCTTTTTATTTATTAAAAACAAATTGTATTGACATGCTCTTTCATATTTCTTTCTTTCAATCTTGGTCATATTTTCTTTCTCATGAACATCTCCAATCGGAAGGTTGTATTCCTTAACATCTGTTATTTTCCCATATAAAGCAGTGCTTTCATTAGTCTTACCACTAGTCATTGACTCATGAAGCAAACAAAATAAGTAGATCAGTTGAGCCCAGATGCACATGCAAAGGGTCTGACAAGGTCTTATTCAGAAGAAGATGGACAAGAAGACTCCCATGACTTTACTTGTATAAGCAATGTTTCATAATGACCATGAGCTGCATCAATGCATGTGTGGTAACGAATGTGACCCCTACTGCATTACGCACATACCTGAAGTTTTCAATCAGGCATATATTATTGATTGTGGATATACCACAAATTCTTGTGTAACTGCAGAAATAGGAATATTGAGCACCACTATAATGATTTTATTTTCTGTGGCAGAGTTTGTCTGAAATTATTTTATATCAACTGCAGCAGAGTATATTTGTATTTTAAGCAATTACCACACACTATATATATGGCAAAATGTCACAGATTCATATTTCTAGTATTTTGAAAGAACGTATTAACATATCAAATTGTGGCTTCATTTTACCAGATCAGTGAATTGTCCATTTTGTTATAGAAAAAGATTAAATTGCTTTGTCGCTTAAATGTATCATAAAGATTAGTCCAAGACTTGTTAAAGACATAGCCTGGACATATTGATAATTTATTCAACTTAGAAATTGTCTTGGAGTAGCAATGATGTACTGGTAAATATGACTTGGGAGAAAAGAATCCGGAAAGTCATTCTCTGATATTGTACACGAAAAAACTGAAGCAGCTGACATTTAGACCACCGAAAATGAACAAATATTGCAATGATGATGATAGTGATGACATTTAAAACATCAAGTGAATATAGTAGCCTAAGAGTGAAGATCATCAAGAATGAATTAATTAAAGATATGTCTTTAGCATTAATATATTAAATTACGAACAACACTTTTACATCAATGATACTTTTTTTGACAATGAAGAATCTAAGCAAATGATGCAATGTTACAAGTTTTTTGTAAAGAGATTCACGTGCAAAGAGAAAAGCTATAGTGTCAATATACAATCAGTGCTTGACATTTAAGAACATCAGATTGTACAAGCGGTGGTCATTCACGTATTGGTGTAATACATTGTGATCATAATAATCAGCATGCAGAGATTTGATCAGATACGAAAATTGAAGAAAATTATGTTCAGACACAAAATCATATTTGACATTGATCTTTGGTTGATGCAGACTGGTGTAAAAATGTTTTTAAAATGCACTAGCCCAGGTTTGCAAATTACTATAACAGTGGTGTATTTTACAACAAATACAATCAAATACTGTCCACAGCGAGTATTTTTTAAGACAATATGTATATGCTGTGGAGCGTATACGCCTGATATACGTACACCATCATTAAAAAAATGAGGGGCCATGGGGGACTGACTGGTCTAAAGGGCTTACCTTTACCGATCATTGCCATCTCACCTTTGCATGGGTTCGAGTCATAGGCTCGGCCAATGTGGGCATGTGAGAAAGCTTGCTAGTAGATTCCCATGGATTGGCTGATCTTATCGGAGTTTTCCCAGGTTCTTCATCTGGTCACTATCTGCATTATATAATGTGCTAAAAATTAGCGTTAAACGCAAAACATTAATTAGAAACATAAATGATGATTTGTATGAAAACACAGATGATTATTTCTGTTAGAATACATTTTGTAAATATATAAAGTTGGTATGTAATGACTGTAGAGGTGTTGTCCTTGGAAATTGTTAACTATTAAGCAGAACTTGCAATTATGTATAGTGTAAATTACATTTGTTCACATGACATGTTGGAATAGGTGTCTTAAATGCGGCATCTGAGTTAAATCACATGACCAGCTTTGCCGACCTTGTGGATCTGTTCGTGAGTATTATTGTACACTCTGACACATATTCGCTAAGATATATGTCAATAAAAATACCCGGTAATATTAACACTGTTGCGGAAACACATATGTTGATGAAATAATAGCCAGGGTTGAAGCGATTACAGTTTATGATCCTGACAGAGTCAAGAAACTAAAACAAGACTATTGACAGAAATTGTGATTACAGAAAGATTTTCCCTTATATGCCAATATGCGGACTGATTCAGCTAAGGCAACTCGCACATGAGTGTGTGATACAAATACCAGACCGTATGCGAGAAACTGAATGACTTCAGCTATTAGGACCACAATTGGTTGTGCAACAATTTACCCCCAGATCAGCCACAACTGGTTGCCCAGGATCAACCAATTACATTGACAGCATTACAAGTGAAACAAGTCGCATTTAAGCATTATACAAATACCAAGTGGCACAAGAAAAACGGACATTTTCAATATAAGTTATTATAGCCAAACCGCGTCGGATTGAGAAACTGCAGCACAATTAAATATCCAAACTCCTTCAAGAGCCCCAAGATCTGAAACTGCATGCGTGATTGTGGATGAACAAAACCATTGCCATATTGCAGCCGAAGCTGCATCATATGTTTATGAACAAGACCGCCATCGCTGTATTGCACATACCGTTGTTAATGATACTGCCTCAAAAGCACAGCAATTACAAGTACCCGAGTACACGTACAAGTTTCACAAGCGTCGTGGTGACTTAAAAACTGTTAGGCAATTATTCAGATTGAATTCGTGCCAAGTAAAACCCTGGTGGAACTTTTTTGAAAGATGTGTCGAAAAATCATATTGATGTCACATCATACAGGCACATCTGGATTTAAAGCATATAATGGTGTCCATGTGCATTTGAATGAGACACTTAACCATGATAAGAATGGATTATAAATAACAACGTTATAACATTATGGTGATCCACTTATAAGCTTAAACCATAAGGACAGCGGGGCTGTTAATGACAAAATCTACAAAAGCTTCAAAATGATTCTTGAGACATTGGAAAAATGGACCCACACATTGTCTGAATGGACTTTTGAAAGATGCATGCTAGTTGAAGTGCACATTTCCCCGTGTTGCCATTTGAACCGTTCTGCGGTCTGTTTTGAATGGGCGACCTTGTCCAAGTCGCATCACGTGAGTGGCAACAAAGACCGATGGGGAATATAAACAATACTTGGGTAAACTCAATTTTGGTAATATAGAATATTAGGTATTATTCTTATCCGGCTAGGAGTCCCAAGGTACCAAAAATAGAATTACAACTGCATGACGCATCTTAGTTTGTTCTTCCATGGGCCTTTCATGGAAATTGATGGATAACTAACACAAGACAATGCCATCAGTAACTCTTACCCTGTCAATACCACAGTTGGATTTATTAACAATGACATCCTGGGATTGATCAGAAGCACAAAATATTCCATTGACAGATGGAAAATCGAAGCTATTCTTGACAGCCTTGACATTACCACTATGAGTGTTGGACTCACCCAGATACAATGATGATTCCGCGAGATCCGCTGGCCCAACTATCACGTTTTCAAAGATACTTCTGATAATGCAGATTCATGACTATATACATATCAGCAACCTAAAATATAAAGTGCTCCTTTTAACGATATAGATTCAGAACCTTTAGTCATGAGTACGAACAACAGTTTCATTGATGGATTTAAGCAGTATGAAGCACAACTTCATGGAGGCTCATCAATTTAATTAAAATCAGATCTCTTCTGTCCTACTTAAAGATATGATTGCAACTGCTTAGGGGTCATGTTCTGGATACCTTTGAATTAGCCAATGGAAATGCAGCTTTCAAAACTCTGAAAGTGAATCAAATCGCTCGATACATATTAATGCTCGTCATCCACACTGCTCAGTGTCCAAGCACTGACACTTGCTTGGACAATGAACAGTGTGGATGAAGATATAAAACTTCATCTGATTGGTTAATAAAATTGGCGATTATGGTAATAACATAGGTTACCAGAACATGACCCCTAAGTGGTCGCTGGCAGATCTTCGTGTATAACAGTGGAGATCTGACTTTAATCAGATTGGGAGGCTCATTAAGGTTTTCGTGTCAAGTCTGGAGCCATGTCAACACTGTCGTTCCTCGCACTCACCACATACACGCATCAAGTAACTGATATTATGGGACAGTTTACAAGGCAAATAAGTACCCAACCTTGTCTTTATACCAAAACACATATTCGTTGCCTTTCAAACTATAAATAGAGACAATGCCCAATCCTGATGATATTTGACGAATTAGAATAATCTCAAGCTTCTCAGCCGTTAAACGATTATCATGAACCCTCAGAAAAATGTTGCTTCACTTCACAAAAATATTGCATGTTCGTGTCATCTGTGTTTGTATCAAAACAATGATACGCATGCAGATTGCGCTGCACTTGAATTGTTTAGGTGGTCTGTAGTTGACACGTACATTCAAGCACTTGGACATGCAGCATGTGACAGTGGTTACAAATGATAAGTTATGATCCACTCTGACAAGATTCTGTTATTGGAGGCCATGTGTTTACAAAGGAGGGTCACTGACACGGTTTTGGAACATTGAGTAATTAGACCTGTTGCATTTTTAATAATAATGTCCCATCGCCATCATGAAGTTAAGGCCCATCATGAAGGTGAGGTTGGTCTTAAGGACAACCAGCTTACGAGAATAAAAAACGATGTAAAAACATGATCCCAGACTCACATTGAGGCTTTCTCTTACTAAGTTGACTGCAGTTGCCTCCTGTGGTTGATTCAAACACAACTTGATGAGCTTAATGTGGCTGTTGAAAAGAACACCTCAGTGACATTAAAATATCCAAATCAATAAATACAAACGTTTAGCGGAATATTTCCATTCCTCGCAGAGATTTCAGTGCTGTTAGCAGCTGCAATTCCAGTGGTTGCAAAGCCGATTGCACTAGGGACAGTCGGGACAGCATCTGAAATGTCTTTAAGAAAGGCTGCTTGTGGAAAACATAAATGATAAATGATAAATGAATGAGTAAAGGATAAGGTTTTCAATTACCAGGAACAACTTACAGAATACCCTCAAATGTTTTCTACTGCCCAGTACAACCTGCAGAAGGCCTCGTCGCTATCCAATTTTGATTTACTTGCGATGGTAAAATCAAACATTCTCAAGGTGCCAAAAAATGCAAAACGGTATTGTTAACTTAGATCTGACAACAGGACCAAGAACGCATTGGGTATCATGCATACTAACACCCAAACATCTTACATATTTTGGTTTGTATTGGCTTGCACCACCACTTAAAATTGTTGATTATTTAACCCGTAGAGGATGAACCCATGGCGATAGCCCTGACTGCCAGCCACCATTTTATTCAACTCTGCTGTTGCAATTTCTGTCGGATGGGCCAATATGAGGTCATGTTGTAGTTAAATAATTTGCATGCACTTGAGCGTTCACCATCCCAGCAAATGCGTATTGAAATTACTTCAAAGTTTGCTTAACGGTATAAAAAATGTATGTCAATATTTACTCAGATGTGGTACTGATCAAAACCTGAGTAGATTTTCCGCCAAAGCAGATTTGGCTGAGTTTACCAGCCATGTTGTTGATAACACTGACCCAGGTAGCTTGTGAATTTTGAAGATCGAACTGGTAAACTTATAATGTATAACATGCTATATGTGGAATCGACACGGCAACAACCCTTGGTCTGAGTGTGGTATGAATCACAACCACATCGACTATTATAGCTGCACCCAGTGGAATTGTCGGCTTTATCGATAGGAACCAGTGTCGCAGACGGTGCTAGTAAAATTATTTCATTATGGCTGCATTCTGGAATACGTGTCTATTCGTAACATTTCATGGGAGCACAAACAGTCTCAGTACGATTAATAACTCTACTCGATGGCTATTGAGGATCAAATAACTAGCATGGCCGAGTTCGAGTTTGTGTTGGTGGAAATCGGAAACCACCAGCAACTCGGTGCATGTGTACGAAACCAGGGGGTTTGTAGATTTACAGACAGTACAAGTAGAGTCATTTCCTTTTAAAATGAAAAGAAGTTCATAAATTCCAAAGGCAAGCCATGTGCATTGTATTTATCATGTCCCAATAGCAAGGAAGTGGTTTTCAAGTAGAGCGGTAAGAGTGGTATTTTGTTGGTTACCAGTTTAATTCTACATGACTATCCTCTTGCATGGACGACTGTTTGTAACTTTCATGGATTATAATCCACAGTTCACATGCATACATGTGTGATTTCAATTGATATGAGGACAAAGTCATGTTGCGTAGAGGGCTGTCACCTGTATTAGTAACTGCTACAACTCTATGGTCATAAACTAAATCACATAAAAAAGAAAAGCTAACAAATTTTGTAAAACGTAACAAACAATTTAGTTATCAATGTTCTAAAAAGAATATCCGAATAACTTTCAGATCCAAGAATATACTTGTCTGCCAACAATCCTGATGTGTCAAAATGGTATCGCCCAGAACATTTTTTGAATAATTTACAATAGTTCCAAGATAATTTTATAGTCCAATGAACTCTTTCTATTTCCACTGAATAATCCAAACATTTCCAAAGTCATTTTTGTTTTAACTGTATGAGGACAATTAATATCTAATCTAAAGAGGATTTTGAAGTATTGGCAAGAGAGACAGAACTTCATCACCAGGTTGAAAAATTCTTACCTTTGTACTTTTGACATGCCTTAATTGTAATTTTGAGTGAGTAGACAGAAGATTATATCTTGATGCTACACAATCAGAGATATAATTTAAACGATCAGTGTCGGATTCCTCTGTTAAAAAAACGTTTTCTTTGAACAATTCCAATTGTCTATGGATAATATGTCCAAAAGCTACTGAAACCTGCCATTGACAAATTAAACAAGATCTACAATAGTGGAAACATGATGTAAGATGATTTAAACATGATGCAAGTACTTCTGATAGGTTTCGTTGACTCCTAAATGACCAGCCAAGGTAGTTTCTTGAGCTAAACTAGGAATTTCCTGTCTATATGACGTAGGAGCAACAGTTTGATAACCTCACTGACCACTCTTCACCAGCAGGTGCCTCAGGTAATCTCAATTTTATCATAAGGACCTCATTTTCCAAAAATATCAAGTTGTTACATCTGCAGAATCAGCTTCGCTAATAACGCTCTGAAACAAACAGGAGATATCAGGATCTTGTTCCTTCTCGACGACAAGTGATTGTCATTTGCCAGCCTGATTAGAAATAAGAGAATGAGAAGTTAATGTATGATGATAATGATCAATACCATTTTATTGATTGGTAACAGAAGCAAAGGTGACCACATCAAATATCTGACCAATGCATGTGTCAGCCGAAGGAATAATTTCCTGAAAAAACATCTTTCTCAAGAGCGCTTTTTGCCATAGCTTTAGTAACTGCACAAGCAGGGTATAAATAGGGGATTTCATTTTCAATATGATTAACATTTTTACCCAAACAAGGCTTGTCAGTTACAAGTGGATTAACCACAACCTTATCTCCAGCTAAGTAGTAGACTTCTCAGACAGAGGCAAAGTCCCTGATAATAAAATATTCCGAGAAGCTTCTGCTTCCCTTAATATTTTAATAGGGATAGGATTGGCTGAATCAACAACAAGTGATATAGAACCTGTTGACATGAATGGCTTACAATTTTCCATAAAATTTGACGGGGGTTTATTTGACCCTGCAAAAGTATTGTTTCCAATACATAGCTATGACCTTGACCTTTGAGAAAATAACACTTTCAATAGCTGTCGTTGTTCTTTAGCAATAATAAATAATGTACCCGTTCTATTTCCACTGAATAATAAAAAACAACTACTTTTCGTCTAAGATAATATCTAAATACAACATAAAATTCATTTGCAAACTCATTTTAACACATGAAATTAGAATCCAAAACTGGAATGAATTTGATTGCTCAGTTCTCTACTTATATGAACCTTCAAGAGTCTATTTTTTGTCGCAATATACCCCACGGTACAGATCTAACTACTTAATCTTACATTTCAAAATACCTGTTCACGTGATATAACCTATCAAATGGGAAATAATTTATTTCTTTTTAGAACCCACCTAACCGACCTGTCTAATGGGAAACAATCTAACACTTGTTAACACATTTACTGATTGTATTATTAGTAACAGTAAACACGTGCATAAGCATCTATTTATAGATACTATGCAACTTTACATTCATAACACCTTAACATAGAACCTATGAACCTACCAATTTTCAGCTAAAGATAATCACTACAATGTTCCGTGATGAATAAAACAATTTTGAAAAATTATAGATCTACATTAATCAAAACCTTCTATTGTTACTCTACTGTTTGTGTGTATGTAAGTATAGCACGTGTGCAGCAACATTTCGACGCTTTCGCAGGATAGCAGGATTTTGTGTTTGTACAGTGATCAAAGAGCGGTTGCTGGATTGTCAATCTGATTAAAATAAGATCTCCACTGTTGTACGTGAAGATCTGACAGCGACCACTTAGGGGTTATGTTCTGGTAACCTATGTTATTACAATAATCGCGATTATATCAGCCAGTCAGATGCAGTCTTTTATCTTGACGTTTGGAGACTGAGCAGTGTGGATGAAGAACATCAATGTGTGCCGAACGATTTGATTCACTTTAAGAATTTTGAAAGTTGCATTTCTATTGGCTAATTCAAAGGTCACCAGAATATAACTTCTAAAGGGGTCAACGTCATATCTTCACGCAGGACGGCGGAGATCTAATTTTAATCAGATTGCTGAATTGTAGGCTGTGTCTTTGGATAGTGATCAAAAAGCAGCTGCTGGATTATGGGATGTTTGTATTGCATTAAATACAAAACTGGTAGCTGGATTGTAACTGTGGCGTATTGGATTTTAATTTTAAAAAATAACATTATCATTCCTACAATGTTAAATTCCGGTTTGGCTCCAGGAACCCACAATCTTAAATTCCCGTTTGGCTCTAGAGTGATTCTTATGTAAACCTACAGTATGGCGCAATTTTTAAAACAAACTTCCATCTGATTCTAGAGTTATACATATATGAACTCATACAGGGAAATGAAAAATTGAGAACAAAATGGAAACGGGTAAGAGCTAAAATTTCACATAACTACATCAACAACATGAGTGGAAACCTAACATTAAATTCTACATCATGCCTGAAATACGTCAAGAGAAAAAGGACAAGACGCACATGACAGTCATTTACCAAAGACTAGTAGAAACCGATACAGAGAAGGCTGAAACACTGAACACATAATTCTGCATTGTTCTAACTACTGTAGTGATATGGGTTCGCCCTATATATTCCCAAAGGTACCAAAATGAGTAATACAGTAGTAACATATTTAGGTTCAAAGATTTTGAAAGGAAACAAATGATGAAACAAATTTAAGTATGTGTTGTATCTAGACTGAGTTTAGATCGATAGATATATAGATCGATAGATAGACAGATAGATAGATAGATCATTATGAAAATGTTTGCATATTTTCATGTTGGACTTTTATGACTATATAATAACAGCAAGCAAATGGAGTCAAAAATGTATCTTTGGATTTCACTGAGAGTGAGAATTGTATGACTAATAGTTTCATAATTGTTTCGACGGCTCTTTGGAGTTTTATAATTCTCTGGGGGAAACAAAACAGAAAAAAGAAATCTCACAAAAACCAAACAAAATAACGCTATTACTGCATAATGGAAACAGGGTTCTAAATTTGCTGCACATGAATCAAACCCGAAATACAACACAATGTGTGGAGTCTGGTTTAATGTTTTAAAGCTGCTATATAGTTGACAAACTAATGATAAATAAGTTGAAATTGAATTTACAGATCGTTTTTTCTTCTCTGACCTTATCTAAGGCTTGAACATGACCGTTTGGATATACACCATCTGCTGGCATGAAAAGGAATGAGACCAATTACTGAGCCTAAATTCCTTGTTTTCTCTTAGGACACGGTTGCATGAATTCGTTTTCAATTTGGGATGGAGTGTGGAATGAAAGGAAATGGTCGGAATTGCGACATACCTTTCAACTTTGATGGTGATATCTGCACTTATATTAAATTGATTTTGAGGGAACATAAAATTCACTTTTTTCTTGAGGTCATGAACACTGAATCTTCGAACAAATAGATCGAATTTCACGTTGGATCAACATGCCATTTCCTATCATGTACATATAATGTCCTTTGCAAGTTGTCTGTGTGAATAAACCTTTCATACTGTTTTATATGTTGTCCTCATATAATCTGAAATTTGACTCAAAGATCCTTTAAAACTTAAAATGGCCTTCACCATAACCACACAACATTGTAAATGAGTTTCTTACGTAAGAAACCATCATGCATGTTGATTTTAAGAAAACATATCCATCGTTAAGTTCATCAACCCGTAAAATCAAATAAACAGCGACGACAACAACACAAACAAGGAAAGAAAGTGCTTTAACATGCGTTAATGCTCGGGCTTCCTTTTTTAGTTGATCTCTTGTATTATGTATGAGAGAAACATTTGTTACGTCAAAATACCATACCACTCAGACGTGATCTCCGATTTGTAACTTTGAAGAAATATAAAAATGGTATGAAGGGTAATCAGCAGAGTTTAGAGATCAATGGAAGTAACCTCATTGTCTGTAATTTCTAATAATCAACCAGTTACGAATGTTGTTGATTTACACACTTGGCCAACATGTTTCTTATGTTATACACTACACCAACGTTAAAGCTATGACCAATATATACTGGGGCGTGGGAGGTCGGGATGCAGAGGGGGTTTGGATTATATGTGCTATGTAAACTGTACTATAAAACAATCTAGTGGGTAAACTGGAAGTACTTCCATCAAAAGAGATTCAACTCAAACTCGGATAGAAGGTGATGGGGTTGGAAGATTATGTGTTGGGGGGGAGGACGTGATTACAAAAATCGAGTATACCTAAACTCAATCCCGAATCGTTCCCAATCACATTTCACTACACCCCAATCTAACAGGAGCAGACAGAAATGGCCATTTCACCAGGATAAAATATATCTAGTAAAACGTAATGAAATTATGTGCAATATTTGTATTGATCTCTAGGTACTTCTATACAGAAATAATATCCATCGGATATGGTCAATAGCAAAGGTATTTTGGAAATTATATTGTCTCTACCATCCGAAGTAAACAGTCGTATCGACATGTTCCTTTCTAACACAACTGACATTAACACAATTTATGTATAGACTACATCTTCGCTCATCAATCTTTATTTCCTTCCTTAAGAGACTTTGCATAAAGCATCTAGTTAGGTATATGACAAAAAATTACATAGTTATTTAAAAAAGTTTTATGTATACAAAATATACACAGCACCTCCACGCACAAACAAAAACAGACACAAGGCGTTTCCCGTTATACATAAAATTGTGGGAGTGTACTTTTCAAACATACCCCGACGGTTTCCTTCATTTCGGCAATCGCTTTGATGCAAAACGGCTATCGGCGAGTGAAACTGGATGCATTTCTCCAAGGATCCGAAAACTAATTCAATTCACTTCTTACACATGAATATTAAACTGCAATTATTAGTATCATTTAAGTTTGAATATATTATATATGTATATGGGCAAATTGCTGTTCTTGCTACTCAGGTCAAAATTAAGAGTCATATTTTTAACGTTATTTATCTTGCTGGGACTCACTGGTCTTAAACTAAGTAACAGAAAGAACCAAAACCAAGACGTTGTTTAAAACTTAACAAATAATGTAATTATCGAAGTAATAAAATGAAATGTTAGAGGGAACTAACAGTATTGTGAAAAAAATAAAAAATAACCCTAAAAGTTCTATCACAAGTCCAAAAGAATATAACCTTCTGAATGAATTCCAGGTCTTGAATGTACTAATGTGCCAATATCCTTGAATGTGCTTAAGTGCCAAGAATCTTCAATGTGCTGAAGTGAGTACAGTTTCTATACGTTACAGCGACTTTGTCTAGAATTTCTTTGAATGAGTTCAAAATAATCCCAACTTGTTTCTTTAGTCCATACAGTCATATGACAATAAGTAATTCAAATAATCGATTCCACTCAAATAAACCTAAACACGACATTACATACATCTGGATATTGAGAACAAAACAATAACAATTATAGGAATAAAACTAATCGTTCACATCTGTCTTCATATACATCTCGACGACTCTATTACGACTCTTTATTGCAATATCACTACATGACATATTTCACAACTCATCCCTAAGTAACATATCGCAATACTCAATCATCCAGTCAGAAAATTACCCCAAACTGTAAGCAGGTTCATTAGCAAGGGTAGGTTTAAAACTAGTAAACAAGCTATTCATAGCTCTATCTAAAAATAGAATCATCAGTCATGGACCAAAAGTTAAACAAACAATACAGATATACATAACAGACTAACACAGCTCTCAGAAAATGCAGTCACTGATATTGTAGGATCTGATCTCGGGTCAGCTTTATAATCATTTTTATCTTTACTCCTTCTTATGGAAAAGTCGAATCGGCACAGATTGAATTGAAACCATTATTGCCATTGTTACCCACAAACACCACGTTCTAAGAAATTCAGTTATAGTTCTAAAACCAAAAATAAACAACACTATGTATTTTGTGTATATTAGCAATATTACCAGTGGAAGAAAACCGTTGTCTTTGTTCTTAAATATTTTGTTTGAACGAGCTTATAAAATAGTTTGTAAATGTAAAATTAATTTTTTCTTTACATATTAAAACAAATACAGTTCATATGAATGTTCACCGCCAGAGTTTATGACCATCTCTCTGTCTGTCTCTCTCTCTCTCTCTCTCTCTCTCTCTCTCTCTCTCTCTCTCTCTCTCTCTGTGGACTAAGCGTTGTTGAAATTAGCAATTCCACTAACAGCAAACCTGATCTTGCAGCAACATTGTTAGTTTCTAATGCGAAATTTATGTTACAACTTTCCTAAACATTCTATGTATAGTAATGAAGTTATTACTTGCAATCGTTTTCAAAAGCAAACTCTATTTTAAGAACAGCGTTCTTGCCTCGTACCTATATACAGTAACAATGGTAGGGTTTTTCGTAGGCTCAGTGAAAGATATGCCTCAAGTTGCATTGAAATCTATCCACCACAACTTGAGTTATTTACGAGAAATCAAATGTAATGATATGAGAATCAAACTCTAGGGATGAAGGTGATTATGCTCATGCATTTGATTTATATTTACGTCCGTATGTGTACACAAATTCTATACATCAGATATCCAATATTGATAATGTTCACTTTATAAAGCGTGTAAATGTTCGACACAGCACAAGATACGGTTTTAGAGCTCTGTATAAGCTCTTGACACTGTGAGTCCTGGTTTTGACTTTTGGTTTAACAAGGAAAACAAAAACATGAATTACCATGATGACTGTTTGGATGAGATGTTTTGACCAAATATTCATAAAACACGTTCAGTTCTTAGAATAAGAAATTACCCGAAACTTTGAGATCAGAGTTCGTTATGCAGTTTATCATAACCGGAGAAAATACATGCAGCTTTTGGAATTTCAGTTAAAATATCTCTGCAAATTTGGAAATTGTTGGTATGTTGGAATTGTGATTTATGCAGCGTGACTCTTTAGCACAATTCTATTTGAAATGTTTTATTAATTGAAGGCCAGGATTTAGTAATCTGTTCCTTCAAAGTAATCAAACACAATGTTCAGCATTTAATATATTTTAATCAAATTTACGACTATTTAGCTTGTAAAAGTTCGACATTCAGGGTCTGGACACTTAGTCTCTAGAAAGTGAATTCTTCACTGGGATCTGGGTAAGAAGAACAGGAGTCCCAAACTATGTGCAGAAAACTGCAGTAAAAACCGAAAGAACGAATATAAATAGTATAGCTATAGTTCTCAGTATAGCTTCTGTATCATACTCTGGGTGTCCTCTGAACGTATTCTAGTCAGTTAATTGAACGTTTTTCTCTGGCAAATTATGTGAGTTTTCCCTCTACATCTTTCTTTTTACCTGTGTACACCGTTTGGACCCTTAATTATGTAAACTGATAATTCCTTGCGGTGACCACCGCCTTTGCCCGAAAGTTGTAAAGCTATTATACACATTTATGTTCCCCAAGTATATGTTGTTATCTTGTTTATTGTGAAAAATTAAAAGGATTTTTGAAGGGAATCCTTTACATTGATCTATTTTGAATTCAGGTTCATCTTTTCTTTTTGAGGGACCTGTACCTGGTTGGATTTCTGTTTGCAGGTTTCGTTCTGTTCCTTGTCCATGCCTAAAATATTTTTGTACACAAGGCCAGTATCCCTCTCCTTAGGCAATATACTCTTGGGGTGGTTTAGTTTCCTTGATGAAGTCAGTGATCCTTGCCTAGGATCAGGTTTTTGTCCATGTATGTGTGCGTATTGAATACTCTTTACCGATAAGTGTTTATTTTGGTATTGACGTTCGTATATTACCTTGTTCAGTCGTCTTATTTCTCTTATTTTTATTCTGCGGGAAATAAATAAGTCACTTAGAAGGAGAACAAAAATGCAGAAAGTAGAGTGTAGAATATTTCGGGCATGCGGGATGGTAGAAGCACAAGCAGATGCGACACCTAGCCCCTAGTGGGCTGGTCCTCCTAACATGCTCCCTACTCGATTCCACATCCAACCTTTGCTGTGGGAAAAATACTTTTGTAAAGAAAGTCTGCGTGCTAATTAATCTTGATGACTCACAGGAGTTAGTTTTGCGTTTGTCTTCCCGTTAATGTTTTTTGTTTTGCTGTGCTTGGCATTGCAGGGCCGGACCTACCCTCTCCCTCTGCAAAAAGAAACGTGCACACATGAATTTACAGTCACTTGTCACTCGAATTTTTACCATTGGTATTTTATTTTCTTGCGCACGTTTATTGGGTATTATTCACACTGAGTAAATATACACATGTGCTTTTGCTTTGGTGCCCTTTCGAGGAAGGTCA
>JAECUM010015427.1:0-16837 GCA_016617855.1 Megalonaias nervosa
TGGTGCACGATTTGAAGATCTGATGTTACCCATTCATTAAAATGTGCGATTTGGCTTCACACAGATCTGTAAATAACATGCCAACGTGGAGTTTATACACTCAACGGTATTTGGTAAGAGCTGCATATAGCTACAAAATTCGAAATGGCCAGATGCCATTCCTTTGTTTTCTCTCACGTGGATTTACAAGTCCTCAAACATAGGATTTGAGCCTGAAAAAGTCTGTACATATCGCCAAAATGTCCCTTGAAACGCCGGTAGCTCAAGAGAAGCGAGCAATACCAATAAGTGTCTAAAATGTACACGGATGTGTAGCGGACAGGTATGTCTGCAAAGATTCCCCGATTTATGAACAGGCATTATATTAACCTCAAATCATCCATCAGTATCAGCACAGCTGGAGAAGGGGGGGGGGGGCTGATTTATCGCACTACTTTCAGAAGTGTTTGATTTAGAAAAAAAGTTATTCTGATAGAAATGGTTACTGACATTGCGGCAGGAAAGGGCTCGTACAGTCACAGTCTGGATTTGCTCTGAACCATATACACAGTCTTGTGAAATTATATTTGCTGCAGTGGGAAAATAAAGTTTTCCTACGAATTTAAAAATCATTTCACCTGACAAAAGCGTGAGTTTGCACGTAACGCATCATAAATAGTCTAATTTTAGCTGGTTTGGTTATAAACATAATTTGTTGCATATATCAGGAAAGAAACTGGGTCAGGCAGAAGTTCTTCCAACTTAGAATAGCCTTTCCAGAAATAAGTACAAAACACATACTATTTGGTGGAGCAGGTGAAATTTATAAAGAAATTTGAATGATATTTTCAATGTGTAAGAACTATAATGATCCAAAGCAATCACTGTATGTGGTGCGAGGTAGAAAAGGAATAAAGGTTCGGATCCATATTAGGATAAGTAACACACAGATATATAGATAAATATATACAAATATATGAAAAGTACTTATATTATTGAACTTTTAATTGAAATTCCTGGACGAATAATTTTCATTATTTTGGAACTGTGGTTTAACAGCTTCCAATACATGCCAACATATACACCTTCAGTGATATACATTCATATGCATACATACACACATACATGTTTATTCACACAGGCATATACATATACAAACCAGCATAAACATGTAAACTTACACAAGCAGTAACAATCTGAATATCCTAGCCTCTCTATGCGATTCTATATTATGCGCTCTCCATTTCCCAAATCAGGTGCATTTTTGTATAAAAAGAAATACTTTTGAACAACATATATAACGAATGTACGGAGATGCAGGAGCAAACTTGTTATGGTTTTAATAATATTATCAGCATGTTTCTGTCTTGTTATGGTTTTAATGATATTATCAGCATGTTTCTGTCTTGTTACGGTTTTAATGATATTATCAGCATGTTTCTATTCTCAACGAGAAAACAATTAAAAAATAATTGTACATGCTACAAATTAATTTTGAATATTTCAAAAAAATATTATATTTATATCCCTGAATCACATGATTTACACGTGTCACTTATCCCATCTTGGTGGCCAAATGGGATCCTGTGAAAGATATTCAAGCCAAACTCAGCTTTTGGAACAATTTCAGATTTGAAAAACAAATAAAAACATTTTAATTTTTATCTATTTACTAGAATATGTTATTGTGCTACGCGACCGCTCCGGTGACCTTGTGCGTCCGCCTCGGATGCGGGAGGTCGCGGATTCGAACCCCGGCCGAGTCATACCAAAGACTTTAAAAAAAAAAAAAAAAAAATGGTACTAACAGCTGCATCGCTTGGCGCTCAGCATTAAGAGGTTAGTGTTAGGACTGGTTGGCCTGGTGTCAGGATAACGTGACTGGGTTGGACATCATACTACATGTCTGCGGCATGATGCCCCAGTGCTAAACATCACTATAAACTGTTACACTGCAGACATCGCAGCGATATGACTGAAAAATTGTTAAAGCTACGTTAAAAAAATCTAAATCACAAATCTAAAAGCACATTGTGCTACGAGTATGTATTCCTTGTATTCTGTTGGAATTTTGGATAATTTCTCAAGCCCAATGATATTTTCTCGTTTGTTGAGTAAGTGTGCTTTATGTTTATTTGCCCTTTTTGAGAAATATCTTGTCCTGGTGTTACCATCTCACCCCAAGTTTCTCTGCTTATTATATCAATAGTGTAGTTAGTAAATTGTAGGCTTCAGTGTCAATACTTCCGAATATTTTGAACAAGCTGTCTAATATTAGCAAAATGTCCTTCCCAAGGTGTCTGCTCTAGTGTCAGCTTAATCACTCCACTTTTGTTACAGTTTTTAGATTACAGTTTAGACAGATGCGCGCTGTGGCCAAGTCGTCTAAAGCACTCGCCTTTACCGATCACCTGCCATCTGAACTATGCCCGCGTGGGCTCGAGCATCTGGCTCGTCCAATGTTCGTAAATGAGAATGCTCGCCAGTAGCTTCTCGTGGGTCGGTGGTTCTTAAGATGGTTTTCCCGGATTTTTTCTCCACCAGTTATACTGGCCGCCATGTATAGCATATCATGTGTTGTAAAATGGCATTAAACCAACAACAACAACATATACAACAATTAACATACAAATAGCAAATTTATCTACTATAAGGTACTGACCATTTAATTTTTGGGGGGGAGGGGGAACGATTTTCTTATGAGCTGACATATTTTTTTATTATAATAGATGTAATTTGGTGTTATGCTGCTATAAATCAGAGGATCTTTCTTCCAGCTATTGATAGCCGGAATTCGAGAATTGTTTTCAAAGTGTCAGGCCCCTGCTCCAGAGTGTTAAAATTTTAGGCCCCAATATATTTGCGGTTTATCCTGATATTAATGGCGGTATGTTCATAAATACAAATTTGTGTGTGTGTGTGTGTGTGGTACCCAGCTCTATTGCATGATATATACATTACGTCGACTGTGCCTCACGGCTTTTTTCATGCATATTAAGTTGTTGTACCCAAAAAGATAATACTTTTCCATCTACAAGTAGCGAGTCGCTACTATTAATGGGCAACATTCTCCCTCGATCGACTTGTCTTAAAAGCAGGTCAGATCGCATATGCGCTTGAGACCAAACAAAAACGAAAGAAAATTTTTAAAAAATGGGTGTTTTTTATGCATGCTTAAGTCATCATACCATCAAATTATTTTACTTAATCAAGCATACACCCAGAAACTCATAATGGAAGCATATCGAAAATGTCTACACTCTTTGTTTTTGTTTTCTTTAACCTTCACCCTCCCAATCCCAGCGTTAAAGTCTACATTTTAAATCCAAAATCTGCATCATTTACTTAACCACGTAAATCATCAAAACATCTACAACCATTCTTCTTTAGCTGGCATACAAGGAGTCAGGATTCGTGCAAGAACCCTCCATAGTCTCTATATCACGATGTGACTTCTGACTGTCAATCTCCACCTCCACCCCTAACCCCCTCATGAAACATAGCTTTACCTTCCGTCAAAGGCTGTAGATACAGACGGACAGAGGCTTGGACGTACTGACGTATGGACACAAACGTCGGACACGACAGATCACATTATGCCCGCAAAAGTGCAGATATAAAAGATTTTTGTCCACTCTACATATTAAGATGTAATATTGTTTTGTTTGTTTAGTTTTCACTGGCAATATGACTGTGTGTAACCGCCTTGCCCTAAGGCCCGTCATGTGTATTTTATACGAAGGAATAATAGTAATAAGTCCACATAACGGGACGTGTATAGGGCCAACTTCATAACCCTTATGCTATTTATATATAGGATTAATTTGTCCTCAGTAGTTCAGTGATGACCAAGATTTTATAACAATGTGTGTGATGTTGAAATAAATGAAGTCAAATTTGAAAAATGCATACGTACTGTGGACCTCATTGTTTCACTAAAGTCCAGATCGCTATGTGCCATGTACTCTAATACCAAGCTGTAACATGCCAACTGTGCACTATATCGAACCTACTGTTTAATACAAACCAGCTACGATACACAGATGTCCTTGATTACAACGCTACACGTTGTCCTCATTGTTCACAATATACTGTGAGATCACATGCTGCGTCTTGCACAGCTTAGAGGTAAATCCCACAGATCGATCGGGAACATCGCTCTGCCATTTCTCTCAGATTGTGAACTAACCACAGCAGTAGACGTAGGAATATGTATCAATTTGACGACAGCAAAAATATGCTATGACAGCAAAGGCCGACAATATTCCGACTGCGAATTTAGTTTTCTTCTGCCACCAATCTGTTCCATGTGAATTAAAGTAGTTCAGAATATCTCAATGGCGACGAATTATATCCGAGTGTTCTTTCTCGATGGATAAAGCCCAAGATGTTTGGACTGTTCTACGGAACATACCTCGGACGTATATCAATGACTGTCATTCAAACCACCTCGGTTATTTATAAAACTATGGTTGACCGAGAAGACTCGAATGTATCTAACTATTTGTATTTAGCTTCGCAACTTCTCAGCCATTCCTATGGTCTGTGAATCGTATCAATAACCCAGATAGTTTGAATAGATTGCGGTTTCATTTTTTTGTCAAAGAGTTTTCCGGCAAACAAAATGTACGATATGTTTCTGTAAATTACTGCGCCACATACATCTGAAATATATTTAGTCTCTCAGAAATAGCTGAGATGGTCCGAATGATGTTGCGGACGATTACAATTTAACTAGCCTCTTACTTGAAAAGGTTCATTTTCTCCAAACTCTTGACTATTAAGAATGGCGGAGACCAAGCGAAGGACAGTTATTATAGTAATGGATGGGAACATGCGCTCCCACTATGCATACCATTATAAATTATTCTTTTTAATAAGACTGTCGTGAGGCGGTATGTATTATATTATGCCAATGTCCGTCCATCTGTCCATTATTGGTTTATGTTTCTGCACAATAACATTTTTTCTAAACAACTTGCCTTGACCCGACTTAGTTGATTAATTGCAGTTAGAATATGAAAGAAACCTTTTGATTCAAGTGGATTTTTAAATCAGTCAATCAATGCTGTATCTTAAAAATCAATGTCAAGTTCACAACGACTCGTCCATTATAAATGATTCCCGCGCAATACCAATAGCTCTAGATCGCTTACATTGACGAAATTTTGCGGCTGTCTTGTATTTATCGCAGGAAAGACACCTTTTGATTCTAGTGGATTTATAAATTAATGTGACATCGCGCAAAATTTTTAGAACTTTCCTCGGTATGCATACTGATTCAGCTCTTCTGTGTACATGTATCTACATCATCACCGTTAATATGGATACAATTTGTAATCCACGTATAAATTAGTTTATTCGCATTCAAGACTAGAGCGTGATGTGATCTGGTAAACCTAAGAATAGGCCGATAAATCAACCCAACACCTATATTGATATTGACTGGTGGTGTAAGGGCTGATATCGCCTATTTAGTAAAACTGCAAAATATCGGTGCCACTCTTGTCTGCACGCATTGGTGTATATTTTATATACTTACCGGCATTTCTCGCGCTAGTTGAGCTACCGTCGGCTGAAGGGTTCTTTTGGTGATATATACATACTATTACTGGATCAGGTCACATGTTTGGCGACTTGTAAATCCACGTGGAATAACAACTCATCCCTGTGGCCATTATGAATTTGGCGCTAGATATGGCAGTTACCAAGCACCGGTAAGTGTCTAAACTGCATGCAGATGTGTTCAGGAAAGACTTGCATGCAGCAAATTTGCACATTTTAATAAACAGGTGACATCACATATCATCTATTAGTATCAACACAGATTTGTGTCTTTAATTTATCGGACCAACCTTAGAACGGCGCATCCTTGAACTGCCAGGTGTACTAACCATATCTCGCGAAGGAAGGTGCAAAATATATCTCCCTTCCTAAATTTTGTCCAAAAGTATTTTATAGAAAAATGCATCTGATTTGGGAAATGGAGAGTGCATAATAAAGAATCGCAGAGAGCCGCTGAAGCATTCAGATTGGTACTGAATGTGTACAACTATATGTAAGTTTGCATGTTTATGCTGGCGTATATGTGTATATGCCTGTGTGGATAAACATGTGTGTGTATGTATGCATATGAATGTATATGCATGAGTATCTATGCATCCGTATGTTCATGTATATGTATATACAGGTAGGTCTGTATGTGTCTACATATCGCTACATCTCTGAACGTGTATATGTTGGCATGTATTGGAAGCTGTTAAACCACAATTCCAATATAATTAAAACTATTCGTCCAGGAATGTCAATTAAAAGTTAATATAAGGACTTTTCATATATTTGTATATATGTATCTATATATCTGTGTGATACCTATCCTAATATTATTTATTCCTTTACAACCTCGCACCACATACAGGGATTGCTTTGGACAAGTGCAATCATTTTAATTGTTTAATCATTGAGAACAGAAACATGCTGATATTATCATTAAAACCATAACAAAATTGCTCCTGAATGTCCGTACATTCCTTACTGACGAAAATTACCCAAGTACAGGTACAAAATAAAGTAACAGTTTTTACCACCGGAAAAAATACCACTATCATGCACATTAAGGAGAGCGATACTCGCAAAAGGAGTTCTGATGATAAAGTGCATATCGATTATTAGACTTTATAGGTACCTGTAACTAATTTTTACTAATTATGATCGATCGATCGATCGATAGATAATAGATTAGATAGGTAGATAGTTACGTGTAGGCTCGTACAAAAATAATAAGAGTGAAGCCAGCATATTTAACAAAATAATTTATTTCCCTAGAAAACAATGTAAAAATAAGAAATAGGACTTAACGGTTTGTGAATATAATCCAAAATTTAATTGAATAATACAAGTCCTATCACTAAACAATTCTAATTGAATCCAGGTTCGAATCTCGATGGAATTCCAATATGGAGGCGATGACGTCAGATGAGGTCGTTGTACTGGTGGCAACAGATCCTCGACTGAATCACAGTTATAATGTTTACGTTTAGAATTCCAGAATAAATTTCCACTGAATTTCTGTCTCAGAACTTTATATAAAAAAAGTACACTTCTTTAGTCTTCTAGAGAATAAATTATTAAATTCCAAGAAATAGATGAACTTAAAAACAATCTGACAACAATAGAAACACCTTCTACCCTCAAGGTGTAAAGATACGACTGACTAAAGAGCTCTGAGGACGAGTATTAAAACCCTCAATTTTAGATCACATGGTGACCCACGTGGTCAAGGCGACGTGATCACCAATTTGAACAGCGCAATAAAAAAAACCTGCCATTTAGCACGTAGCTAGAATAGCCCTATCTAAGAATCAGACTCACGCTGGAAATAGAAAAAAAGAAAGGCTCTTTACAATTTAGCTAACACGTGGGCCGAATATGACCTTGGTAATAACCAATCGTTTTCACTCGATGTTTACAAAATCTATGAACCAAAGTGAGCTAAAAATAGTGCTTAGGTCATACTTTTACGTTCTACTCAGACTGATATTTTTTTTCAAAAATATCAAATCCCGTGAAAATAATCATTACAATAAAATGTAATGAAACAAAATATAAAATAAAATTTTAAAAACTAACACACAAGTAATTAGAGGGCCCCGAGTGGCCGAGTGGTCTAAAGGGCTCACCGTTCCGGATCACTGCCACCTCACCTCTGTCTGCGTGGGTTCGAGTCTCAGGCTCGGCTAACGTATGTACGTGAGAAAGCCTGCCAGTAGCTTCTCGTGGGTCGGTGGTTCTTCCCGAGTTTTCCAGGGTTCTTCCTCAACCATTAATACTAGCCGCCATGTATAGCCTATCTTGTGCTCAAAAATGGCGTTAAACCCCACAAGAACAACACCAGAAGTAATTAAGTTACATATACGTAACAAGATATATATATCTGTGTGTGTACTCGTACTAATATTCAATTCTAAGTTTAGGTGCAACCAATTCAACATAAAAGATAGGGACTTGGGGTCAAGAATTATGACAGCAAGATATTTGTATTCTTTTATTCGTGTCTATGCTGGGAATAGTTTTTAAAAAATAAAACCGCCTCGCCGAGTAAGATAGAGAATTTTTATTTCCACTCAAAGAAACCAGTCTCACTCTGAAGCATGTTCCCGGCGTCTTCATTGCTTTCCTTTCGAATTTCCGTTGAATATGTGCACCTCTAGTTCACTAAATATAGCTGTTATGAACTTAAACTCTTTGGACACTAAGTTGTTAACCGTCGGGAAATGTGATTGAACTGTATAAAAATCTACACCTGTAAGGGATTGGCTTGTTATGATTGGTGGGGGTGGGGTGCTCCCAATATTATAATTAAAGTACTGTGCAAGTCCCACCCAGGCTCGAATTTGGTTGGAACTTAAATTAGTGAAAGACAGATATACAGCTCCAAGCCCCCAGTCAGCAATGCCGACTGTTAAATGATTAAATACACAAAAAAGGTGAAATTCAATGAATACTAATTTAATAATTCAACAGTCAAATGATTCAAATTTCCAATTACACTCCTTCCGCTCGACCCTTTAATAGCCTATTGCATCCCATGATTAGCAGTGTGAGATCGATTTCCACCTGTCATTGTATTCTAAACATCTGTGTATTCTTCTCTCCTATTTCTCCCAATTACTTCTCATCCTCCCCGACTCTCCAAATTCCTCCTCCTTGACTTCTCTATACTCCTCCTCCTCCTCCTCGACTTTCTCCTCCAGACTCCTTTTCCTCCTCCTGCACCTTCTATCAACTTCTCTCCACCGACTAGGCTTTTGTCGACTCCGACTGTTCGGCTAGTCTCACTTCCGTCTCCCCTCTTGGAGACTCGAGACTCAATTGAACCAGAAGTTGTCCCCTAGAAAGCTTCCTGTGAAAACAACGACGGTGCAATATTTTTCGTTAGGCTGTGTGCAGTGTGAGATGAGACGGCTATCAGATAACGGCCATTAAATTTCTTCGGTCGCGCATTCATTGGCATCGAGATATTCATACGTTCTTGTATGGTAAAACAACGTCATAATACAGCACAGTATCAATTACTGCTTATACATACATCAATAAATTCTGTCACATCAGCACATATTTCTAATCCCATTATACTAAACAATATCACAATAATCAGACGCATTTCTTTACCTTACAACTCATACAAAGTACACAAATATTCAAATGTCCATGCTCTGATATATGCATACGTCCACAGTAACTAATCTTACACATACTTCAACCATTTTCCAAACTCAAAATTCAAGCATATGTACATTTTAACATAACGCATTAATAAATGCACTGGTGTACGACGAAGTAACTTAATAGCGAATTACAAAATTAATTCTGACCACAAGCTACCAATCTCCATAATTCTCTACGTAAAACTCGAGCTCATTTCTCAAATACGCATGTAAATGAAATACTACAAAGGTAATTCTACAAACTAAACGATCCTAGTAATTAAGTAGACATGCTACAAATAATTACAATTATGATGCCGTAATACTCTGCAAAAATCGAGCAAATAACTTTTTCGAAGCTTTGCCTTTCTTTAGAATCTGCTTCTAAGTTTTACCGCCAAATTACGAGTGGCTTTCTCGGAGTAACCCTATTTGCTTAGCAATCTTCCCATGAGAAACTAACTTTTTGCTTACCAGTTATGAAAATTATAATTCGGATCTAACTTGTAATCACACCCTCTATCTCAATTCCGATTGGATGTCGCGGTGAACCGATCCAACCAAACTTAGCGGACAATTTCCCTCTCGCTGTCTGTCGACGTGTGGACGGATGAGAACACGCCCCGTTCACCCCGCGGGCTTTCTTCTGATCTCTGAACAAACATCTGAACATGTAGGTGTGATACGGCAAGCCATTGTCCAGTTGGCACGATCTATCGCCTGTGCCGATTCAAGATTCCGGGTCCTGGCTGGCGGGTCACGGTAACCTTGCGTAAGAGATTAACACTAACCCGCGGAAATGTTTAGACATCAAACACATGACCGCAGTAATATTCTAGTTTATACACGACGCTACAGCTGGGGCTTAGCAAACGTGACACCCACGAAGGATGCAAAAATGAACAGACTGTATAAATGCATAGGCACAGGCGAATCCTGACAGGTGATTTTTGATTGGATATTATTCCCACACAATTAATATTTATCCAATGACAGAATCTGTCGCTAGGATCACCTGGTGACTGTTCTTCCTATTGTATCTCTGTCCCTTGTCATCAGTGGCGCTCTACAGATGTTATGGACTTCTGAGAGGGACAGGTGTAAGGTTAAGTTGTTTGCATTTGCAACATACACAATGGAGAGGATGTTGGCATACCTCTATGTTACTTTCATATACTGTGGCTGATATTTCTTTGGATATTGTCCTTGTTGAAATTGTACATGATCTAAGCACATAGCTAACCAAAATAGCTGCTTGCATGTGCTCGCAAAATGAGCCTGAATTAGTCTGAAATACACCATCTTTAGCTGTTATTAAAACAGGGAAAACGCATTTGCCAGAACAGACAGCACCAGCTTCTGAAAGAGCAATGAATGAATTACAAAATGTATCAGAAGTAAAAATAATTGTTATTGGCTCGGCTTTTTTTTTTCAATTTAACTTTTAAGTCCCGGAAGTGAAAATGAACAAGCGGAGCTAGAAGTTTTTTTTAAATAGGTGCACATCTTAAGTAAGGCGAAGCTGTATACTCTAGAATACAAATGACACCCATCAATCACACACCAACTTAAAAGGGAATTAAAACTTCTTTTAACAATATCTAAGAAATAAAAGGTCTTTTTTAAAAAAAAATAACCGTTATAACCAGTGAAGAAAACTTGCAAAACTTCCTTTAAAATTCTAACCGTATGCAAAATACGAAATTGTAAAGTGCTACCTTAAGTACTGACTATATCGGTCAGCACCAAAAGAATCAATTAAAGCCAACACTAGGGAGGAAATGGGGTGTCTAAAGAATCAATTAAAGCCAACACTAGGGAGGAAATGGGGCGTCTAAAGAATCAATTAAAGCCAACACTAGGGAGGAAATGGGGTGTCTAAATGGTTTACTTGCATATTCATCTACGATTGTCAAGAAACAAGAATAAAAACGCTCATT
Source organism: Megalonaias nervosa (assembly GCA_016617855.1). Classification (NCBI taxonomy): domain Eukaryota; kingdom Metazoa; phylum Mollusca; class Bivalvia; order Unionida; family Unionidae; genus Megalonaias; species Megalonaias nervosa. The sequence continues at coordinate 11,126 of JAECUM010015427.1, forward strand.
TGTTACGTTCAAATTCTGATATTGAAATTTCGAACCACTGTTGTACATAAACGTGTTCAATCTTCCACCATGAGGCGTATTTCACAAAATTCAAAGCATAAATAAGAACAAGTGTTTCTATTTAAGGCTTGATTTTTTTAAATTAAAAAATCAGCTGAAGATCTCAATCAATTAGACTAATTTCTACTCTGCAGCAAAGCAACGCAAAAAGCTGTAAAATAGTTTGGAAGAAACACGATATTTTGTTTTACAAAACGGAGTAATATTGAAACAACGTTAAGATATACAGTACATACAAAGTGTGTGTAGTATGCAGTGAAGTACATTTAAACAGTGAAATTTCCAGGATGGATTTACAGGTGGAGTCAGACCTGGACTACACTCTGCTGTTGAGTCATAGACTTAACTGATCTACGACTCCTTTCGGGATACAGAAGCAATCCACAAACTGGCCAGGTAGAATCCACTCTTGAGTGGAATTGAGTGAAAGTTACACCCAGTGTGAGAAGTACAGTTAGAGACGAGAAATTTCACTGGTATAGTTCACTGAACTACACTGAACAGCACCATCCACCAGCACAAGTGGTATAAGGTCAATACAATTTGCTCGTACTATATAGAGTGCAATATATGGCTAAGAACACTCACGCGTTGCATCGCAACGCATCTCCATGATGTCACGCGCGATGTCTGTCACATGTTATGTATATGTAATTTAATTACTTGTGTGTTAGTTTTAAATTTTTTATTTTATTTTTATTTCATTGTATGTTATTGTAGTGATAACTTTATTCACTGGATTTGACATTTTTCCAGAAAATTCAGTTCAGTTCTATTAAACCTGATAAATACGCAGTTCGTAGAAACATTGCATCTTTTGGTGACCTAGATTCAGGGCCAGTTTCAGCTCTGTTGTTGTAAGCAACTTTTTTTATTTTTTTATTATTGAATCTTATAGTAAGATTCATTCAGTACAATCGAATCCGTATATGGACAAAGTGATAATTGACATATGTTACTACGTCTCTTGAAAGGAAGTGATCACGTGACCCTATCGCGTGGTTCGTTTTGCGTTTCAGTTGGAGTTAAAGTGACTTATAGTGTTTCTCTATTCAGTCGTAATTCATACTTTCGGGCTCGAGGTATTATTTTTGTTGTTGCCAGTTTGATTTAAATTTTCTATTTTTCCGAACTAATAATTTATTTTCCAGGAAAATACTTGTCATCAGAATTCTTGGACAAAGACATTTACTGAATATTATTCTTGGTGATTCAACAAGAACTGCTGACACGACAAAACAAAGCAGGTTATAGAAGACGTCATCGCCTTCCATCTTGGAACTTCATCGGGATTCGAACTCTGATTCATTTAGAACCTTTTAGAGATAGGACTTATAGTTTTAATTATTGGATTAATTTTTGGATTTGATTCATAAACCGTACGTCCTTTTTCATATTTTTTACATTGTTTTTCTAGGGAAAAAATTTTGTTAAATTTTGCAAAGCTTTTTGGCTTCACTCTTTTCTTTGCTACTTTTCGAACGAGCCTAGACACGTAACACACATCACAAGAAATCAGTCACCTTCGCTCATAAAACTTCATGGAAAGTCATAACAATTACTGACGTTGGTTAAAAATCATATGCATTTATACAATGTTAGTAATTGTATATTTAACAGCTTCCTGCAGACAGGATTCTCAGAGTCATTGTTACGTGCGTTTTATTTCGATGACTGATCAATACACATCACTTCCGACACGGCTTTAATGTTCATCCGAATGTTTACAGACGAGGACAGGTACATATGAGTGATGTAAAATGTAATCGCTGACACTACCCAGAATCGTGCGACGGATTGTTCCGAGTCCACGAGTCCCAGTAACGATGAATTCTGCTCCGTGTTCTTTGCTGGCTTCAATTAAACCCTCGCCTGCATGTCCATGGACACGAATGACCTTGCCGTCCACCTGCAGAAATAATGTAGTTGTGATCAGTTCTTTTTAATCTATTAAGAGGTTGAACTACTTATACACTAACTCTTAATAAGTGGGTATTTTTCCCGCATTTTTATAAAAGTCATCTTCGCACTGTTTATGCATATGTATTTACTACCACGATCATAATACAATACAATGTTTATTGCATTTATCCCATGGTACGTTACAAATAGTATGTTCTGAAAATTTACCTGAACTCGTGTCCAAAGTTTGTACTTTGATGATACTTTCTAAGAAAATCCCCTAATAAATTGGTTTCGCTGAAGAAAAATGCATCGTCCAATTTTGAAGTATAGAATAGGCCAGAACTCGTCAAAGAAAATCCCCTAATAAATTGGTTTCGCTGAAGAAAAATGCATCGTCCAATTTTGAAGTATAGAATAGGCCAGGTCAAATTTGATGAATATTGTTATAAAGTCTCTCTCTCTCTCATATATATATTTCTGAGACAGCCGACTCCAGTTGCAATATACAAGCAGCTGTCTAGATACTTCCTTACCACACAGAGGGAAAAACGCTGCGTGAAATATGTGCAGATGGAATGCTTGATGAAGTCTAGGAATGAAAGTCTTTACCAGCCGAATTTCTGAACGATAACGTGATATTGTGAATTTTTAACAATGTGAAAAGTTTATGAATATAGATTGAAACTAGTCTAACTATCGTGCGATATGAGCTACACATATCTATACCTGACATTTGTTCTTCAAAATAAACCCTCTACCACCCATTTTATATCCTCCAATTTCGTATATTTTGTTGTTGCAAATTTCCAGTCCTGAACCCTCCTGTCACCTTTTTAAGCATTTCATCAGACACTACCCACATAAAGATTTTTTGTCCAAAAGTGCCAAACGCATGTACTAGTATCCAAATTAGGAAACCCCACTGTACAACACACCCTGAAAATAATAACTAGGCCATGAACACCCGAAATTAAAGACAAATCCAAAGATACCCTCTCTCCTATCCACCAAATTCAAACAAAAAGCGAGGGCTCTTTTTTAGTGAAAACCCCATGTTAATATGACAATGCATTCAGAGGAACACGATTTTCAAGATGGAAGCCTTGGCGGCCATATTTGAACTCATCAGTATAATTTTAATTTAGAACCAACTAGCCATTATACGAAGGCTTTAAGTGAAAACATGTAGATATGAGAAGTAGCGATAACAAGATTTTCAAGATGGCCATTGTGGCAGTCATATTGGATGTGCGAGGAGCACGATTTTTATTTAGGACCAAATAGACAATGGAATGAAAATTTCATGGCAATCCTCCAAGCAGTTAGGAGGAATAGCGATAACAAACTTGTGCTAGTGGACGGATGGACAATAGACTATAGACGGACGACGGACAACAGACCATACTATAAGTTCTTCTGGTCTATCACTTGGATGACCTACACCAGCTATGTGTTAAATGCTGTTACGTATCGGCTCGTTCAAAGTAACACAAAGAGTGAAGACAACAAGCTTTGTAAATTTTAACAAAAATAATTATCTCCCTAGAAAACACGGTGAAAAGGTAAATAGGCGAAACACTTACGATTTACGAAGAAGATCCAAAATATGTTCTTAATTTGTGAAAACACATAAGTCCTGTGAATAAACAGTTCTAAATTGATACAGTCTGAATCTCAGTTCCGATCCAAGATGGCGGATGATGACGTCAGACGAAGGCTAACACAAAATGTCCAGAATTTTCACTGTAAAGCACAATTTGTATTGTTCTGTTCCGATTTAGAAATAATCTCATCAAATGTCTTTGTCCAAAGCCAGTAGTGTTGTTCTCCAGGGAAAATAATTATTTAGAAAGTAGATGAAATACAGCTACCACCACTAACAACACGCATGTTGTTCCTCGTACGAATGCGCAACTCTTTCCAGCACAGAAATACCTTTCTTAAGGTATTATAAACTCTGTAAGATGTTATGATGTGACTCTGAACTACGACTACGACTAAATATTTCTTACAGGTAACTGAGCATTTAAAACAAGCTAATGCGTCATTTCATGAACACATGCACGAAGCACACGTGTGATTTCGCAATCCATCTGGACATTACGAAAGCCTAAACAAGTATCAGCCAATCATTTACATAGCTACTGCTGAATGTTTACTTGCGACGAATTTACTATCATACAAAGCTCGTGCTTACATGAGTCACATTTACGTTTTAAATAAATACGATGTTTCTAACATACTATTAGACCTTGCTAACATAATCATCACCATAATAATAATAACATTTAGTGGTATAAAAATAAAATAAAAATGAAACAAAGAATTATAAGAATTTAAATTTTAACACATATGTAATTTGACTACAGGGTCGTAACAATGCTCACAAACGTAAATATAATTACGGAACCGGAATAGTTGAGTACTGGAGACAAATGTCAGCTAAAGATTTTAATGTTTCAAGTGATTAAAATAATATGATTTGCTTACTGATTCTCTAGCTGATAACGACGGACCAATAGACGATGGATTTCTTTGTTAAATCAACGTATTAGGTCTCGTGTGTGTGTGTGTGTGTGTGTGTGTGTGTGTGTGTGTGTGTGTTTTATATGTTCAAATACAACTATTACACAGTCTGTGTTTACTGTTCAAAACAGTGTAAAAACGTTGTTTGAAAACCTAAGACTTTGGCCAAATTTAAAACATCACATTAAGATTTCAGCAATATATTTCATATTAAAGTCCCTACACAATGTGTTGTTGGTAATGGTATAATTTTGTTATTAAAATAGTATTGGTATGAAAATAGTACATTTGGATATAAAAGCAGTTTACATAAATCGTTTAATAAATTGAAATCTAGAAATAAATGCAGCTACAAATACCGATGTTATACACAAAACAATACCAGCAGGTGATAAGGCCTGACCATTTCTTTGATCATGGCTATAATAAACTAATAAAGTCATTCGGACTGTCAATGAGGTTATCGTTATGAATGTGAAGCCTACTCGTAGAATGTGTTAATTTGAAAGAACTGATTCTATATGGGACATAATTCCTTAATGATACAGGGACATTTATTTGGCTTCAGGAAAAAGTCCTACAGATAGTCTGGGAATTCAGGAATTTCCACAGAAAATAGTTAAGATTTTACATAATAGATGACGTAGTTTTTATCTCATTTTGAGATTGGATGGCAAAGTGACCTTTGTATTCGATGGTTGGTAATCTAGAATTGTGTTGTTTGGTGATAAAATATTTTAAAAGAAACCCAGGGCTGGTGGTCTAGTAGCCTTTTTTAAATAAGAAATCTGGAGGGATGGTGAGATTGGGATTTTGTTTTTTTAATTTGATAGACAGAAGGGTGGATTGTACAGTGGATCTTTTCCAAACATGTTGGTAGATAGAAAATGGGTGAACTAGTGGGTCTTTTTTAAACTTTCAGAGCTAGTGGCGTGTGATTATTTTGAAAAATCTTGGTAGTTTGTGGACTGTTTAACTGCGGTGATTTTTAGATAATTGCTCTAGGTAAGTTTTAATATTTAGGGCTGTGGCCTAATTTAGTTTAAATATATCTAGTCACTCAAAGACTTCTTAAGGACTGGAAATCATGATGCTACGTAAATAAAACTTTAAAAGATCGAGATTAGTTCGTACAGATGCATCTTTGCTAAAATAATTTCTGTTCTGAAACTTTGTACAAATAAACATACAATCAGGTAAAAAGATGAAACTGTTACAAAG
>JAECUM010015428.1:0-10494 GCA_016617855.1 Megalonaias nervosa
AGAGAGAGAGAGAGAGAATGAGAGAGAGAGATAAGGAAATGGTGGTCACGAAAGATAACTTTCTACCAGATGGTCTCAGCAGCGCGACTACGATAACATTCATCAAGTAACACAAATAGTGCAGAAAGGGGATTAACTCAGGCTAAAGCGGCGACATGAATTATTTTTTAAAGAGGTTTGGCTCCTTTTGATGTATGCTGGTATGGGAAGCGATCTCGAAACAAAGTTGATAGCCTAATTCTAAATTGAATTGTTGTTTCCTTCTGATAACATAGAATATGATCAATGATTCTTTGTTTGATGAACATAATACTAATAAAAAGATACAACTCCTTACGAGGAGAGAGATACTCGTTAAGCATCAAAATTATAGGATATAGGAGAGAATGACAATGAGTTATGCATCTTATTACACTAATCAAATTTCCTTTGATAATACCTTAGCTTTATTCCTATAAACGATGACGTGTTTTTAGTTTCAAGTTCACATACAAGAACAAGTTATTTTATTTTGGTTAGAAATAACTTTAAAACAGTCCTACAAAAATCTTGATAGGTGATGTGGCACTATCTGGACAAAAGTTGAAATTGAACGAAAAAACATAATATTTGGTGGCTGTGACCTAATCATTATTAATAAAAGTTTTACGTGTGTGTGTGTGTGTGTGTGTGTGTGTGTGTGTGTGTGTGTGTGTGTGTGTGTGTGTGTGTGATTGAACTAAAAGATCAAAACTATGATGTACGGACTTTTGAGAAAGAAAGTCTAAAGTTGCAATTTTGCTGAATTATCAACCCATTAATATTTGTTTGGTATTTCCTTGCAAAATAATATGCCAACAGACATATTGTCAGACATAGGAGCAACTACATTGACGGTTAAATGCTGGAGTTTCTGAGAATGATATAAATGGGACACAACTCCTGTAACCTTCATGGTGGTATATTATTTTGAGTTGTCTTTCTAAGACCGTTTTATGATAGAATTTTCACTGTAGGTATATTGACACAGTTTGTTAAATTAATACCCTAGAACGTATTTATATGGATAGCATCAAGGCAAATATAAGTACGCACATTTTAATAGTGTGTGTTTGTGTGTGTGTGTGTGTGTGTGTGTGTGTGTGTGTGTGTGTGTGTGTGTGTGTGTGTGTGTGTGTGTGAGAGAGAGACAGAGAGAGAGAGAGAGAGAGAGAGAGACAGAGAGAGAGAGATAAGGAAATGGTGGTCACGAAAGATAACTTTATACCAGATGGTCTCAGCAGCGCGACTACGATAACATTCATCAAGTAACACAAATAGTGCAGAAAGGGGATTAACTCAGGCTAAAGCGGCGACATGAATTAATTTTTAAAGAGGTTTGGCTCCTTTTGATGTATGCTGGTATGGGAAGCGATCTCGAAACAAAGTTGATAGCCTAATTCTAAATTGAATTGTTGTTTCCTTCTGATAACATTGAATATGATCAATGATTCTTTGTTTGATGAACATAATACTAATAAAAAGATACAACTCCTTACGAGGGGAGAGATACTCGTTAAGCATCAAAATTATAGGATATAGGAGAGAATGACAATGAGTTATGCATCTTATTACACTAATCAATTTCCTTTGATAATACCTTAGCTTTATTCCTATAAACGATGACGTGTTTTTAGTTTCAAGTTCACATACAAGAACAAGTTATTTTATTTTGGTTAGAAATAACTTTAAAACAGTCCTACAAAAATCTTGATAGGTGATGTGGCACTATCTGGACAAAAGTTGAAATTGAACGAAATAACATAATATTTGGTGACTGTGACCTAATCATTATTAATAAAAGTTTTACGTGTGTGTGTGTGTGTGTGTGAGTGTGTGTGTGTGTGTGTGTGTGTGTGTGTGTGTGATTGAACTAAAAGATCAAAACTATGATGTACGGACTTTCGAGAAAGAAAGTCTAAAGTTGCAATTTTGCTGAATTATCAACCCATTAATATTTGTTTGGTATTTCCTTGCAAAATAATATGCCAACAGACATATTGTCAGACATAGGAGCAACTACATTGACGGTTAAATGCTGGAGTTTCTGAGAATGATATAAATGGGACACAACTCCTGTAACCTTCATGGTGGTATATTATTTTGAGTTGTCTTTCTAAGACCGTTTTATGATAGAATTTTCACTGTAGGTATATTGACACAGTTTGTTAAATTAATACCATAGAACGTAGGTATATGGATAGCATCAAGGCAAATATATGTACGCACATTTTAATAGTGTGTGTGTGTATGTGTGTGTGTGTGTGTGTGTGTGAGAGAGAGAGAGAGAGAGAGAGAGAGAGAGAGAGAGAGAGAGAGAGAGAGAGAGAGAGAGGGAGAGAGAGAGATAAGGAAATGGTGGTCACGAAAGATAACTTTATACCAGATGGTCTCAGCAGCGGGACTACGATAACATTCATCAAGTAACACAAATAGTGCAGAAAGGGGATTAACTCAGGCTAAAGCGGCGACATGAATTAATTTTTAAAGAGGTTTGGCTCCTTTTGATGTATGCTGGTATGGGAAGCGATCTCGAAACAAAGTTGATAGCCTAATTCTAAATTGAATTGTTGTTTCCTTCTGATAACATTGAATATGATCAATGATTCTTTGTTTGCTGAACATAATACTAATAAAAAGATACAACTCTTTACGATGGGAGAGATACTCGTTAAGCATCAAAATTATAGGATATAGGAGAGAATGACAATGAGTTATGCATCTTATTGCACTAATCAATTTCCTTTGATAATACCTTAGCTTTATTCCTATAAACGATGACGTGTTTTTAGTTTCAAGTTCACATACAAGAACAAGTTATTTTATTTTGGTTAGAAATAACTTTAAAACAGTCCTACAAAAATCTTGATAGGTGATGTGGCACTATCTGGACAAAAGTTGAAATTGAACGAAATAACATAATATTTGGTGACTGTGACCTAATCATTATTAATAAAAGTTTAACGTGTGTGTGTGTGTGTGTGTGTGTGTGTGTGTGTGTGTGTGTGTGTGTGTGTGTGTGTGTGTGTCTGATTGAACTAAAAGATCAAAACTATGATGTACGGACTTTCGAGAAAGAAAGTCTAAAGTTGCAATTTTGCTGAATTATCAACCCATTAATATTTGTTTGGTATTTCCTTGCAAAATAATCTGCCAACAGACATATTGTCAGACATAGGAGCAACTACATTGACGGTTAAATGCTGGAGTTTCTGAGAATAATATAAATGGGACACAACTCCTGTAACCTTCATGGTGGTATATTATTTTGAGTTGTCTTTCTAAGACCGTTTTATGATGGAATTTTCACTGTAGGTCTATTGACACAGTTTGTTAAATTAATACCCTAGAACGTAGGTATATGGATAGCATCAAGGCAAATATAAGTACGCACATTTTAATAGTGTGTGTTTGTGTGTGTGTGTGTGTGTGTGTGTGTGTGTGTGTGTGTGTGTGTGAGAGAGAGAGAGAGAGAGAGAGAGAGAGAGAGAGAGAGAGAGATAAGGAAATGGTGGTCACGAAAGATAACTTTATACCAGATGGTCTCAGCAGCGCGACTACGATAACATTCATCAAGGAACACAAATAGTGCAGAAAGGGGATTAACTCAGGCTAAAGCGGCGACATGAATTAATTTTTAAAGAGGTTTGGCTCCTTTTGATGTATGCTGGTATGGGAAGCGATCTCGAAACAAAGTTGATAGCCTAATTCTAAATTGAATTGTTGTTTCCTTCTGATAACATTGAATATGATCAATGATTCTTTGTTTGATGAACATAATACTAATAAAAAGATACAACTCTTTACGAGGGAGAGATACTCGTTAAGCATCAAAATTATAGGATATAGGAGAGAATGACAATGAGTTATGCATCTTATTACACTAATCAATTTCCTTTGATAATACCTTAGCTTTATTCCTATAAACGATGACGTGTTTTTAGTTTCAAGTTCACATACAAGAACAAGTTATTTTATTTTGGTTAGAAATAACTTTAAAACAGTCCTACAAAAATCTTGATAGGTGATGTGGCACTATCTGGACAAAAGTTGAAATTGAACGAAATAACATAATATTTGGTGACTGTGACCTAATCATTATTAATAAAAGTTTAACGTGTGTGTGTGTGTGTGTGTGTGTGTGTGTGTGTGTGTGTGTGTGTGTGTGTGTGTGTGTGTGTCTGATTGAACTAAAAGATCAAAACTATGATGTACGGACTTTCGAGAAAGAAAGTCTAAAGTTGCAATTTTGCTGAATTATCAACCCATTAATATTTGTTTGGTATTTCCTTGCAAAATAATATGCCAACAGACATATTGTCAGACATAGGAGCAACTACATTGACGGTTAAATGCTGGAGTTTCTGAGAATGATATAAATGGGACACAACTCCTGTAACCTTCATGGTGGTATATTATTTTGAGTTGTCTTTCTAAGACCGTTTTATGATAGAATTTTCACTGTAGGTATATTGACACAGTTTGTTAAATTAATACCCTAGAACGTAGGTATATGGATAGCATCAAGGCAAATATAAGTACGCACATTTTAATAGTGTGTGTTTGTGTGTGTGTGTGTGTGTGTGTGTGTGTGTGTGTGTGTGTGTGTGTGAGAGAGAGAGAGAGAGAGAGAGAGAGAGAGAGAGAGAGAGAGAGAGAGAGACAGACAGACAGACAGACAGAGAGAGAGAGAGAGAGAGAGAGAGATAAGGAAATGGTGGTCACGAAAGATAACTTTATACCAGATGGTCTCAGCAGCGCGACTACGATAACATTCATCAAGTAACACAAATAGTGCAGAAAAGCGATTAACTCAGGCTAAAGCGGCGACATGAATTAATTTTTAAAGAGGTTTGGCTCCTTTTGATGTATGCTGGTATGGGAAGCGATCTCGAAACAAAGTTGATAGCCTAATTCTAAATTGAATTGTTGTTTCCTTCTGATAACATTGAATATGATCAATGATTCTTTGTTTGATGAACATAATACTAATAAAAAGATACAACTCCTTTACGAGGGGAGAGATACTCGTTAAGCATCAAAATTATAGGATATAGGAGAGAATGACAATGAGTTATGCATCTTATTACACTAATCAATTTCCTTTGATAATACCTTAGCTTTATTCCTATAAACGATGACGTGTTTTTAGTTTCAAGTTCACATACAAGAACAAGTTATTTTATTTTGGTTAGAAATAACTTTAAAACAGTCCTACAAAAATCTTGATAGGTGATGTGGCACTATCTGGACAAAAGTTGAAATTGAACGAAATAACATAATATTTGGTGACTGTGACCTAATCATTATTAATAAAAGTTTAACGTGTGTGTGTGTGTGTGTGTGTGTGTGTGTGTGTGTGTGTGTGTGTGTGTGTGTGTGTGTGTGTGTGTGTGTGTGTGTGTGTGTGTGTGTGTGTGTGTGTGTGTGTGTGTGTGTGTGTGTGTGTGTGTGTGTGATTGAACTAAAAGATCAAAACTATGATGTACGGACTTTCGAGAAAGAAAGTCTAAAGTTGCAATTTTGCTGAATTATCAACCCATTAATATTTGTTTGGTATTTCCTTGCAAAATAATATGCCAACAGACATATTGTCAGACATAGGAGCAACTACATTGACGGTTAAATGCTGGAGTTTCTGAGAATAATATAAATGGGACACAACTCCTGTAACCTTCATGGAGGTATATTATTTTGAGTTGTCTTTCTAAGACCGTTTTATGATAGAATTTTCACTGTAGGTCTATTGACACAGTTTGTTAAATTAATACCCTAGAACGTAGGTATACGGATAGCATCAAGGCAAATATAAGTACGCACATTTTAATAGTGTGTGTTTGTGTGTGTGTGTGTGTGTGTGTGTGTGTGTGTGTGTGTGTGTGTGTGTGTGTGTGTGTGTGTGTGTGTGAGAGAGAGAGAGAGAGAGAGAGAGAGAGAGACAGAGAGAGAGAGAGAGACAGAGAGAGAGAGAGATAAGGAAATGGTGGTCACGAAAGATAACTTTATACCAGATGGTCTCAGCTGCGCGACTACGATAACATTCATCAAGTAACACAAATAGTGCAGAAAGGGGATTAACTCAGGCTAAAGCGGCGACATGAATTAATTTTTAAAGAGGTTTGGCTCCTTTTGATGTATGCTGGTATGGGAAGCGATCTCGAAACAAAGTTGATAGCCTAATTCTAAATTGAATTGTTGTTTCCTTCTGATAACATTGAATATGATCAATGATTCTTTGTTTGATGAACATAATACTAATAAAAAGATACAACTCCTTACGAGGGGAGAGATACTCGTTAAGCATCAAAATTATAGGATATAGGAGAGAATGACAATGAGTTATGCATCTTATTACACTAATCAATTTCCTTTGATAATACCTTAGCTTTATTCCTATAAACGATGACGTGTTTTTAGTTTCAAGTTCACATACAAGAACAAGTTATTTTATTTTGGTTAGAAATAACTTTAAAACAGTCCTACAAAAATCTTGATAGGTGATGTGGCACTATCTGGACAAAAGTTGAAATTGAACGAAATAACATAATATTTGGTGACTGTGACCTAATCATTATTAATAAAAGTTTAACGTGTGTGTGTGTGTGTGTGTGTGTGTGTGTGTGTGTGTGTGTGTGTGTGTGTGTGTGTGTGTGTGTGTGTGATTGAACTAAAAGATCAAAACTATGATGTACGGACTTTCGAGAAAGAAAGCCTAAAGTTGCAATTTTGCTGAATTATCAACCCATTAATATTTGTTTGGTATTTCCTTGCAAAATAATATGCCAAGAAACATATTGTCAGACATAGGAGCAACTACATTGACGGTTAAATGCTGGAGTTTCTGAGAATGATACAAATGGGACACAACTCCTGTAACCTTCATGGTGGTATATTATTTTGAGTTGTCTTTCTAAGGCCGTTTTATGATAGAATTTTCACTGTAGGTATATTGACACAGTTTGTTAAATTAATACCGTAGAACGTAGGTATATGGATAGCATCAAGGCAAATATAAGTACGCACATTTTAATAGTGTGTGTTTGTGTGTTTGTGTGGGTGTGTGGGTGTGTGTGAGAGAGAGAGAGAGAGAGAGAGAGAGAGAGAGAGAGAGAGAGAGAGAGAGAGAGAGAGAGAGAGAGAGAGAGAGAGAGAGATAAGGAAATGGTGGTCACGAAAGATAACTTTATACCAGATGGTCTCAGCAGCGCGACTACGATAACATTCATCAAGTAACACAAATAGTGCGGAAAGGGGATTAACTCAGGCTAAAGCGGCGACATGAATTTATTTTTTAAGAGGTTTGGCTCCTTTTGATGTATGCTGGTATGGGAAGCGATCTCGAAACAAAGTTGATAGCCTAATTCTAAATTGAATTGTTGTTTCCTTCTGATAACATTGAAACATTGAATATGATCAATGATTCTTTGTTTGATGAACATAATACTAATAAAAAGATACAACTCCTTACGAGGGGAGAGATACTCGTTAAGCATCAAAATTATAGGATATAGGAGAGAATGACAATGAGTTATGCATCTTATTACACTAATCAATTTCCTTTGATAATACCTTAGCTTTATTCCTATAAACGATGACGTGTTTTTAGTTTCAAGTTCACATACAAGAACAAGTTATTTTATTTTGGTTAGAAATAACTTTAAAACAGTCCTACAAAAATCTTGATAGGTGATGTGGCACTATCTGGACAAAAGTTGAAATTGAACGAAATAACATAATATTTGGTGACTGTGACCTAATCATTATTAATAAAAGTTTAACGTGTGTGTGTGTGTGTGTGTGTGTGTGTGTGTGTGTGTGTGTGTGTGTGTGTGTGTGTGTGTGTGTGTGTGTGTGTGTGTGTGTGTGTGTGTGTGTGTGTGTGTGTGTGTGTGTGTGTGTGTGTGTGTCTGTGTGTGTGTGTGTGTGTGATTGAACTAAAAGATCAAAACTATGATGTACGGACTTTCGAGAAAGAAAGTCTAAAGTTGCAATTTTGCTGAATTATCAACCCATTAATATTTGTTTGGTATTTTATTGCAAAATAATATGCCAAGAAACATATTGTCAGACATAGGAGCAACTACATTGACGGTTAAATGCTGGAGTTTCTGAGAATGATATAAATGGGACACAACTCCTGTAACCTTCATGGTGGTATATTATTTTGAGTTGTCTTTCTTAGACCGTTTTATGATAGAATTTTCACTGTAGGTATATTGACACAGTTTGTTAAATTAATACCGTAGAACGTAGGTATATGGATAGCATCAAGGCAAATATAAGTACGCACATTTTAATAGTGTGTGTTGGTGTGTGTGTGTGTGTGTGTGTGTGTGTGTGTGTGTGTGTGTGTGTGTGTGTGTGTGTGTGTGTGTGTGTGTGTTGTGTGTGTGTGTTGTGTGTGTGTGTGTGTGTGTGTGTGTGTGTGTGTGTGTGTGTGTGTGTGTGTGTGTGTGTGTGTGTGTGTGTGTGTGTGTGTGTGTGAGAGAGAGAGAGAGAGAGAGAGAGACAGAGAGAGAGAGAGAGACAGAGAGAGAGAGATAAGGAAATGGTGGTCACGAAAGATAACTTTATACCAGATGGTCTCAGCAGCGCGACTACGATAACATTCATCAAGTAACACAAATAGTGCAGAAAGGGGATTAACTCAGGCTAAAGCGGCGACATGAATTAATTTTTAAAGAGGTTTGGCTCCTTTTGATGTATGCTGGTATGGGAAGCTATCTCGAAACAAAGTTGATAGCCTAATTCTAAATTGAATTGTTGTTTCCTTCTGATAACATTGAATATGATCAATGATTCTTTGTTTGATGAACATAATACTAATAAAAAGATACAACTCCTTACGAGGGGAGAGATACTCGTTAAGCATCAAAATTATAGGATATAGGAGAGAATGACAATGAGTTATGCATCTTATTACACTAATCAATTTCCTTTGATAATACCTTAGCTTTATTCCTATAAACGATGACGTGTTTTTAGTTTCAAGTTCACATACAAGAACAAGTTATTTTATTTTGGTTAGAAATGACTTTAAAACAGTCCTACAAAAATCTTGATAGGTGATGTGGCACTATCTGGACAAAAGTTGAAATTGAACGAAATAACATAATATTTGGTGACTGTGACCTAATCATTATTAATAAAAGTTTAACGTGTGTGTGTGTGTGTGTGTGTGTGTGTGTGTGTGTGTGTGTGTGTGTGTGTGTGTGTGTGTGTGTGTGTGTGTGTGTGTGTGTGTGTGTGTGTGTGTGTGTGTGTGTGTGTGTGTGTGTGTGTGTGTGTGTGTGTGTCTGTGTGTGTGTGTGTGTGTGATTGAACTAAAAGATCAAAACTATGATGTACGGACTTTCGAGAAAGAAAGTCTAAAGTTGCAATTTTGCTGAATTATCAACCCATTAATATTTGTTTGGTATTTCCTTGCAAAATAATATGCCAGCAGACATATTGTCAGACATAGGAGCAACTACATTGACGGTTAAATGCTGGAGTTTCTGAGAATGATATAAATGGGACACAACTCCTGTAACCTTCATGGTGGTATATTATTTTGAGTTGTCTTTCTAAGACCGTTTTATGATAGAATTTTCACTGTAGGTATATTGACACAGTTTGTTAAATTAATACCGTAGAACGTAGGTATATGGATAGCATCAAGGCAAATATAAGTACGCACATTTTAATAGTGTGTGTTTGTGTGTGTGTTTGTGTGTGTGTGTGTGAGAGAGAGAGAGAGAGAGAGAGAGAGAGAGAGAGAGAGAGAGAGAGAGAGAGAGAGAGAGAGAGAGAGAAATAAGGAAATGGTGGTCACGAAAGATAACTTTATACCAGATGGTCTCAGCAGCGCGACTACGATAACATTCATCAAGTAACACAAATAGTGCAGAAAGGGGATTAACTCAGGCTAAAGCGGCGACATGAATTAATTTTTAAAGAGGTTTGGCTCCATTTGATGTATGCTGGTATGGGAAGCGATCTCGAAACAAAGTTGATAGCCTAATTCTAAATCGAATTGTTGTTTCCTTCTGATAACATTGAATATGATCAATGATTCTTTGTTTGATGAACATAATACTAATAAAAAGATACAACTCTTTACGAGGGGAGAGATACTCGTTAAGCATCAAAATTATAGGATATAGGAGAGAATGACAATGAGTTATGCATCTTATTACACTAATCAATTTCCTTTGATAATACCTTAGCTTTATTCCTATAAACGATGACGTGTTTTTAGTTTCAAGTTCACATACAAGAACAAGTTATTTTATTTTGGTTAGAAATAACTTTAAAACAGTCCTACAAAAATCTTGATAGGTGATGTGGCACTATCTGGACAAAAGATGAAATTGAACGAAAAAACATAATATTTGGTGACTGTGACCTAATCATTATTAATAAAAGTTTAACGTGTGTGTGTGTGTGTGTGTGTGCGTGTGTGTGTGTGTGTGTGTGTGTGTGTGTGTGTGTGTG
>JAECUM010015429.1:0-11483 GCA_016617855.1 Megalonaias nervosa
GAACTTTGATAAATATCTACAGAGTAATCAGGGGAATTTATTTCAATCACTGCTGATAATGTTGGTTCGTATACACCAATTGTTATTTTTGATTCTTTTCCTGTAATAGATTTAATTCTGCGCTGGAATTCATCGTTGATCTGTTCTATCTGATAACTACCAGTTGGAATACTAACTACCTGCCAATCAGGAGTTCCATCAAGTTTATTCTTATTTGCGAATACTAGTGAATTATTTGGCTGTTGTCCACCAAATGGTTTTGATCTAATATTAGGCCAGCTATAATAAACTCGAAGCTGTGCTAATGCTATTTCTTTTGCAGGAATTGCGGTTGGAAAGCTAACGCTAAATTCAGGATTGGTCGAACTTAAAGAAATCATTGTAGTTTTTGACGGTGTTGTATTAGTGACGATCTGCTGAAGTAATTCCCTGTCTGTCATTATTATTATCGTTATTATTTAATTCGTCAAAATCATTAGCGATCACCTTAAACGCATCATCATAGGTTTTCATCATCATCGCAAATTCAGTATCGGATATTTCACCATCACTAACGCATGAAGAAATATACAAAGATAGTTTAGAACATGCCTCTGTCACTGTATGTAATTTAATCATATAATCGTGCAATTTAGCATTTGTACAGGTATCTATCTTTTTAGCTATAATACCGAGAACACCAGCAATAGTCGTTGATGCTGAAACAATGATGGTTATAACAGCAGGTGCTGTCATCGTCAATGTTGATAATAATAATCCTGTTCCAGCAATAACAGCAGAAACCGAGTAAACAACTACATCGATGACAACTATACGCCTTTTGTATTTTTTTATTTTTATGTTATAATAATCAATAAAATCCTTTAGTTTAGTCAGACGTTCATATACTTGATTGTATCTGTAACGTTGAACGTCGATGTAGGACTGAGGTCTTTGGTGTTGATCCATTATTGTTATATTAAGTGACTAATTGTGGTGTTTCAGCTACAAATTCCAAACACCACCAGTAAGATGTTGCAGTTATTGTTTGATCATCTGCTTCCAGTAAAAATATTTCTTCAGCATCTTTATTTAACACTATAGATACAACTCCAGAGAAAGCATCAGTTGAATGACGCCATGGAAATGTTGTAGTATAAATTCTAAACTTTGCAGAGCTAAAGATAGACAGTCTATACACACCAGTAATCTTCGCGGTATATTTAATGGTGTTATTTTGCTGTGACCATGTTGTTAATCCTGATGCTACTGTGTACACGATATTAACGATCTGATTATGAGGAATTTTAATCAGATTAGTTTTTTGAACAATGTTAGGTATTCCACTAACAATATCATCGAGTTTTGCGTTAACGTCGGCTAGTTTTATGTCAACGGTTGGTTGTTCCCCCCAAAATTCTTTAATGGTTTTGTTTATGTTTCTACGAAAATTTAAAAACGTTTCCACGTGTGTAGTAAAAGTAACATTGAGTGTGGTCATTTCGTCATTGATTGTTTTTAACGAAGTTGTCGTAGGAATGTTGCTATCGTCTACATATTTCTTCGTTGCAGCGTCAAAATCAGATTCTGGTGTTCTAAGATTATTAATACCATTATTATTCATGTTGAGAAATGCACGTATTATAACACCGTTGACTAACACGTACTTAGATTCTTGATCGTCGACATATTTTTTTGTTGCGGCGTCTGTATCTACGGTTGGATTTCTAAGGTATGTAATTTTATTTCCTGACATAATAATGCTACCAATAAATACATCACCAGTTTTCTTGATATAATCGTTAACTGACTTACCAGAATCTTGTATTTTACCCTGATCAGTGAAAATAACGATATTATCAACCACTGCGGTAGGAATTCGTATAAGTACATCTGGCAGTTGTATATTGCTTGTCTTTAATCGTCCTTGTTTATCCTGAAAAACAACGACTTCATTTTGATCCACACTTGTAATATTTAATAAATCATCAATCCCATTTCTGAGTTGATCAAGAGTTGCGTATTTAGATAAATCACCTTGCTGCTGAGCTTTACCACGAGCAGATCTTCCGTAAATATCTACCATTATATTTATCAATATCTGTTTAAATGTGACAATGTGGTATATTCATGCACGACTTTACGAGGTGGTTTTGTTGATTTTGATATAGCATCAAGTACATTAACTACTTCACGACCAAATATTGGTGGATCAGTTAATGTTCGTGTTGGTAACGTTGAATACCAGATTGGAGCAGTATTATTGCTGACATAATGAAGAAATTCTTTTGGTGGCGCTAATCCATATGACTCAAAGCAAATAGTTCCACGTGGATCAATTGCATATCCAACCCAATGCGTGCCTGATCCAGAATTTCTATCGAGATTGATAATACCAGTTTCTAATTTGCTAGCGATTTTAGGTAGTTGATCGCGCATGAAAACACCTCTGAAGTTTTTTATTTTTAGTTTTTTAGCAGCATTGAGTAAATCAAAATTGGACATAGGCGATATCAGTAAACTGTCCCGGGAAGTCTTAGGCCTTTTCCGTACCATGAATGTGGAGTCCCTGGCAATCTGAGACCTTTTCCCTTTTTTTGATTCCCTTTCCTGTTGCTTTCTTTAATGCCATTCCAGCAGCAGTTCCAACAGCGCCTAATGCAGCTGCTTTTGCAACAGCTGGGGCTGCAGCGGCTATTAATGCTGGTATAGCTGCGAGAAGTGGAAATATACCACCCGTCTTAGCAATATCTTTGATAGCGCCCGCAGAAAGATTAAGTTTTATACCTTTATTTGATTTTTTGGCTTCATTGAAGTTTCTGAACTGACGCTCGGTCAACGATAATTTATTTGAACCGCTCATCTGTTCTCGCTTTAGCGATATTTTTATTCCACAGTTATTTTTTGATGCTGATTGTAGTCTTTTAATCTGACCAGGTGTCAGGGTAACACTAACGTGATTGTATGACATTATAATTATTATCCTGATTTTAAATCAGGTGATCTAATTATGTGTTACATATTTTCTACTGGGGCATCAACGACTCTCATTCGTCCACCAACACCTTCAAGTAACATCGTCTTATCGCTGAGTATAACGGCTATTGCTCTATAATTAGGAATAGCTATAATGTTTCTATTAACGCGAGCTCGAAAATGTATATCAACAACAGATTGTCTGTATAAATCTAAATGTTCCAGCGAAAAGTAATAAATCGGATATAAGGTTGTAAAATCTAACTGTGATATTTGTAAACGAGTATCAACATTCTGATCACGACCCATAAACGACATAAGACGATGATATACACGTGCTACATGATTATTTTCAAAATTCAGTAATATATCTTCAGATGGTTCTTGATGTCCATTTATCCTTAATGAAACTTCAGAAACACCAAGATTGTCGAATATCATTGCACTATGTTCTTGACTATTTACTCGTGTTTTACTTTGAAACACAATAAATATATGCCGTGGTGCAGAAACACCCTGCTGAGAAGCTATTTGCCATGTAAATAAACCATTAATATTACCCTGGATAGCATCTGTGGTCGTTGTCAACCATGACAACATTGATTTACCACCTTGACTCATAAAAGATATTAACCGATCTTCTTCAGATATTGTTGGAGTCATCACCGGCATCCATAATGAAAGCTTGGTTACTACTACTTTACCAGGATCACCAGCGGGTCTCCATAATGCATCATCGTCCGTGGCTTTTCGTACTAGTACAGCCGTATGTTTGGCTCCAAAAATAACTTTTCTGACGTTTCTACAGAATCCAAATATATGTGAAAGTGGAATTGAACATGAAAACGCTCTTCTATTTCCTTGTAACATTGCTCGACGTGTTGCAAATCCTAAGTTGAAATTTTCATTCATTGATAATACTGCAGGACCTTCACCACCTCCTCCTGCAGCTCTTACATTACCAATGGTTACGTTTCTGTGATCAGGAAAATTGGTTGCATCCTTTGCAAACATCATTGATGGACCAGCAGATTTTGAATAATCGTCGCTGTATCTCGCAAGACCAAGTATTGTTGTAGCAACATCAATGTCTTTCTGGATTGATTCAATATTTTTTCCGTCAATCATGTACGTAGCGCTTTCAAATAATGCCATGATGCCATTATTAACAAAACCAACCCTAACATCGGCTCCATATGCTACTGGTGCTGCAGGATTAACGATATTTAAAATCTCACCTTCTACCTTAATAAATGCCTTAGCGGGTAAGAAATATCTACTTGTATCCTGAACTTGTAATTTAATTCGTCCACGCTGATCTGGAATTCGAGCGTCATAAGAATAATATTGATAATCACGCACAGACTCATCCTTGAGTACTGGTGCATCCATGTCGAACGCTGGATCAGATATGCGTTTAAACATCTTTATTATAATTGCTATCGTCTAACACGAATACCACTTCGAGAAGTGAGACCACTTCCTGCTATCAGACTAGCGGTTATATTTTTTTCTTTTTCTGATAATGGTACATCAGCCAACTCTGCTAGCTTTTGATTAGCAGCTTGGTTTATTATTTTACAAATATTTGCAGGCATTACTTCAGTGCTAGGTAATTTTACAGGTTGAGGTCGGACCACAGGTCTGCGTATTAATCGTGCTAGTCTATCTTTGATCGCCGAGAATGCTTTACTAGCAACATTGCCAACAGCACCAATACCTTTTTCACGAACAACATCAATAGCTTTCATTGATAGTTGCTTTGCAATCGGTATTGCTTTTGGGGTTATCCTTCTAAATAGACCCTGAACAACATCACCTAGTCCATCTCCGTAGATTGTTGTGTATATTGGTAATCGAGAATTTACCGCCCTGACCATGGTTGGTCCACGTTGATTACTATGTACGATCATTTTATTATAATAACTGTATTTAATTACATACTCAATCCAGTGACTTAGTCACTATAGTAGTCATCGGCGATTTCAATAATGAGAGACCGATATACATTAATATCCATAATTCCACCTGTAAATAATCGTTTACAAATATCAGCTGCTTCATTAATTGTTTCTGGGGAATTATTACCAGCTCGTTTTCCTCCAATGAGGATTTCTAGTCGATCAACATCAGCAAGAACGTTATTAGGACATGTAATAAGACCACTTCCATGAGTAGTAAATCCACTTCCACTTATGTCGCCAGAAGAGATGTCTGACGGAAAATATTCTTCTTCTTCCTCTTCACTTGGTTTCGGTGGTGTTGTTTTACTTGGTTTTGATGGTGTTGTTTTACTTGGTTTTGATGGTGTTTTTGGTTTCGGTAATACTGGATAATCACGAAGTGATTGCTCAAATGGTTTTATTTTTTTTTCTGGTAGTTTTGGAGGTTTTTGTTTCTTTTGTTTTTTACTTTGTTCTTCCTCCTCTTCTCTTGATTGAATTAAATCATTAATTTTCCTAATATATTCCTTATATATTGGATCATTCTTGCCAACTCGTTCAACATCCATACGTATGCGATATAAATATTTTTGCCATTGTTCACTGTTTCTAATATCTTTAGCGTGTTCAGGTTTCATTAATTTACCTCTTCGAATAAAACCATCCAAAGCAAACTCAGCTAGTTCATCTAAGTTCAAGTTATTAATTACCTTAACAACATCTTCATGAAATTTATTTAACAGTTTAGCATTAATTATTGCATGACTCTTTTGTTCGGGGGCTGGTGCTTCAGCACCTTCAGGTTGATCTTCATCATCAGGTATTTCCGGGACTGGCATCGCAGCAGCTATTTCGACTGGAAGCCCACGTAAAATTCTTTTTGTCTGTTTTGTTCTTTCTGCTATTTTTCCAGTTGCTTCAGCGGTTTTCTCTAACACAGGTAGAATGCCTTTAGTAGTCTCAGTGATAGGTTTAAAGAATTGTTTTGTATCCTCTTCAAATTCCACCTGAAACTCTTGACGAGATTGTAACTGTTGTTTAACTAAATCACGAACAGGTAAATATTTTCTAATTTCCTCTAGTCGCTCTCGAGCTAATCTAGCTAAATGTGGTTCTCCAATACTCATTTATTAATAATATCTATACTGGCTGTTTAATTCATAGCAGCAGGAAGGGTGAATGACCAATACTGAGTGACCGACGCGTAAATGAAATCGCATAAAAATTTGAAAAAAAAAATACGTCAATTGATAACAAAACTGAGCTAACCCAAACGATTTATTATCCGTTCTCAACCGTATGGAAATAATCTCGGTTAGAGGCTTTGGTTTAGAGTCATTGACCTTTTTTTAGCCTTCGTAGGAACCTTTATTTTTGTAAAATAAGGTCTCAGGCAAAGTGGTCTGTTCACCCTTCCTGCTGCTCCTTTCTGAGTATTACACAGCGCCTACCACCTGTTTTATCACTATCGAACATATCCAGTATCCACTTGTTAAGTACTATCCAAGGCTCACTTTTTGAATACCATCCAAACCCAACTTTTGTATTAACACCCAAAATGCACCCCTCCCACACACACACACACTCACCACACCTATCAGGTATGATGTAAAAGAAGGGGATGAAATCACACAAGCATACTATCCAACACTCACAGTTTTAGTACTATCCAACACCCATTTTTTGATAGGTATCCAGCACAGATCCTACTGCACAACACCCACATTTGGATTACTCGACAACACCTGCTTTTTGATATATTCTCCAAACTCATTTTTTGATTAATGTCCAACAGCCACTTCTCGATTACCATGCAAAACGTCATGTGAGTGATCAAGACCCCCTACACTTACCAAACAATAAAAAGAGTAGGAGTGCTTTACTCACATTATACTTACGAACAAAGAAACCTAATATCACTTAAGCTTGTAAAATGTAAAAGAAGGAGATGAAATATACACACACTAAGTGGGGGCGAGAAATCTGGCGAACGCACTACTGTATATGGGAAAACCATGCATGTGAAGGAAAACATTCATCCGATTTGGTACGCGGACGTAAATGAAAATATGACAAAGATAGATAAAGAGAAATGTGAAAGAGTATGCCAATGCACCTTTTTTGTCAGCAAATAAACACATCACAACCATTTGGTTTCAGAATCGTACGTTAATAACAAGAACAGGTAGTAGTAAACTAAGATGAGGGTCCTCAGCCAAAAGAGGATTCTAGACCAGAGACCCCCATCCCCCTCCCAAATGTGGAGAGAGGGGAAAGAGACCAGAAGGCTATCTTTTCCGACAAATGCTTTTTTTTTTAACATAAATAAATTGTAACAAAATATTTTGCCGGAGAAAGAATATCCTAGTTTAGAAACCTTTTGTGCTAGAACCTACTATAACTTACTTAAAGAAAATTTTAATTAGACATATAAATTACTATAAGTATAATGAAAGTAAATAGACTTGATGAAGTAATTGATATGCTAACATGTTTTAAAAAAACTGATGAAATTACCAATGATAACATCGACGATTTTATGGAGTATCTTGACAATATTTTCTATGTTGTTACAATGGAACCAATTTGCTATGAAAAACCATATTATATTAATAATTTCCTGCGTATATTTTATTTGCCGAGTTAAATTGTTAAAAGATGTTTAGCTTTATTTTACTATAGAGAAAATAAAATTATTCGACCGGCGGATATGCAAAACTTATGAGAGATGTTGTAGATATTATTAATGACAACCCGGATTTTCAAGTTACTTACAGTGAAATAGAATTTATGATTTTATCGAAGAGTTTAGATATCGAATACTAATATATTTAGACAAAAATAAACAGCAGCAGTGACGATCGGTCTACCATTCCACGGGCTCCTTTCATCACCAGTAAAGCCTTTAAAATAAGGTCCTAAGAGTCCTCCATTGATGCCTTTCTTGTGGCACTCTTTAATCGTTAGGGCCTTTCATGTGGCCTACAGGCACTTTTCATTGGTTAAGACCTTTCTTGTGGCCCACAGGCACCATATGAGGCTTTTGTGTCCGGCGAACATTCTTTCTGAATGTCCTTTGTTGGGTATATTCCATTTAGTGAGGTCACAAGGTTACGAACTTTCATCACCCTATGTTCATTTTAGGGAGCTCCTCGCATAGACTCATCCCCCAGCGAATCACTAAACAAAACGAAACTTTAGAGATTCAGAGGACTGTCCAGGCATTGCGATTTCATATACCCCCCCCCCAATCAAACCCCCGGGTAAGTGCAAAATGCTCTCACCACGTTGTTCGACGTGATGAGAGGTTCTACATGAAATCTCTGGAGCAAGGAGCTCACCAAATATATAAAAATGGTAATCCAGAACCTACCCGCCGATTATGTCTGTTACAGGTACAGAACCATAGACCCTCAGTACGAGAATCCAGCATTCTAGCACTGAGCCATGACATTTGGTTATATATATATATATATATATATATATATATATATATATATATATATATATATATACGTTCGAGAAATTATTATATAGTTACATAACAATAAATTTCTACAAGTGATTAGCATTACATCTTTTTGTTTTCAAAAACGTTATTATTAAATTATAGTGAAATCTAGATTTTATACATATGCTCTGGTTAAACATATTACAGTCTAAAGTATAGAAAATGAAATCATTGATACAGCTCCTTATCACAGATAGACTTATACGCAGTCTGAAAAAAAATCAATAAATGTACATTCCGCCTTTGTATTGTCCCAAACTACCGAGGAAATCAGCTATTGTGTCAAAATCAATACAGACATCTGTTTCATAAAGGCTGTACTGAAACATATTATTTCTCATTCTAAGGTTATAAAATTACTATAATATTTCATACCAGACGATTTTCATTAAAACAGCGCCTTACAGACAGACAGACTTTCAGAGTGTGGAAATTGACAAAATGTCCTGCATTAAATATATATACTATGTCCGATAACCACGGACGATTTACACTGGCTGGCAGACAGCGTTATCTCCATTTTTAAAAACGTAAAATAAGATAGACAGAGTTATATTTCTTCTCCAATAACTAAAATTTCAACATTTTATATCAGAAATAATTTATTATCGTGCTTATATAAATAAAATTTAATTTTTCCTCTTACTTTTTCTATGACATTCAAATAGCTCTTTCATTGCTATCTTACTGAGAAGATACTTTCTACCTTTTACAAAAGCTTTTGACCGGTCTAAGTCGATATTAATTTTTGTGTACTGTTGCCAGCTGATCAGATCATGAAAATTATTCTTTTTCAGCATAAGTTCGTCACGTAATTTTTGACGATAATCAAAATATTTACTGTTATCTGATCTGATAAGCGAGAGTTTAATTCTATCAAATTTACTTAAACAGATACCTGAAATTTCATCATTAAATTCAAATGATAATTGCTCGCCGTAATCATCATTTTTTTGATTTTGCTATTAACTCCATCAGCGGACGTTAAATTTTGAAACATTATTTCTAAAGTTTAGATAAAAATTAATTAAAGATGATGTCTAAGATTTCATTACTTTTAGTACTAGCATAATGACCAAGTGCTAGTGTATTAATTCCGTCCTCACTGTATCTCTTATCGTCAAAATTACTTAGTCCACGTTTATAATAGTATCTGTTTCAAGTTTGCGACGATTTGTTCTGATAACATTTGTTTTAATAAAACTGATATTATTGTTTAGCGCTGCTTTAAAATCATCAAATTTCATACATTTTTTACGTACCCACGAGGAATACCTTTTGCTTTTTTTGTCAGTTTACTGTCATCTAAATTTACGGCATAAATTTTACTTCTTAGTCCAACAAATTCTCTAACTGGCACAAACATAAACTCACCTTTCATTTTGCCAATAACTTTTTTATTTACATCATCATGAAATCCACTACTTTCTGGATAATCTGATAAATCGAATAGGTCAAGGCGGTCATGGACGTCTTGATGGACATCTTCACATTTTATATTAAAAACTAGCGAGTCTGTATCAGTAAATAACAACTCCGAATCTGGCCACTCCTTTTTGGTAAAATTATATTGAAAATCGTACATTAGCCACTTTGATATATCAAGTACAGCTGCACCAACATAAAATGGTTTATTTTAACTTTAAATTTGTCCTTCGTCGTTGTATAGCAACAAGATTTTCATTAAATATTTTCATACTGACAAAACCATCATCATTAACTAATTTATTTCTGCGATTTATATCGTTTACTATTTCAATAGAGACTCGACGTCTGATGTTCTCCATTGTCTTTCCGAACACAAAATTGTTCATTAACTTGAAAATGTTTTTCTCGAAGTCAGTTTTAGACACAGCACGACGTTTCGTATTTAAGTCAATATAATTTGACATCCATCTCGATTGATTAAATTTTAGTACGCGATGAACTTTCCTCAGATTTAGTCCAGCATCTACTGCTTGTTTTAAATTTTTGTAATGTATCACGTAATTTCTTTTATTTAGCAAATTTGAAACTAGCTTATTAAGAATCGAAATTTTGGCTGTTGTCGTTGTTCGTTGTTCAGGTGATAGTAAACTGTAATCTATCATCATAGACTCTGCACAAAATGGGTAGTCGTTATGTAGATCATGTAACGAACTAGGATAATATAGACCAACTTCAACAGAGTATGAAATATCTTTTTGGCAAATCTTTTTCAGTTTCTTTAAGAAATTGATCTCGAGTTATCCAATGAAATCCACTGCACGGCATCGGCTCTGACATTGCATAACCATACAAATTCACACAGTCTAGATAAATAATATAATTTGATGAGAGATTTTTGTCATAATGTTTCAGATATTTATTATTAACTACTGCATATTGTTTTGTTATAGCGCTAATTCCGCCTCTTATACCTTTATCAATAAAATTAAACATGTCAACCTCTGTCAAGAGATCCACTTCTATCCTGCTTGTTTTTAGTAGAGCGTCCCACGA
This sequence comes from Megalonaias nervosa, assembly GCA_016617855.1. Classification (NCBI taxonomy): domain Eukaryota; kingdom Metazoa; phylum Mollusca; class Bivalvia; order Unionida; family Unionidae; genus Megalonaias; species Megalonaias nervosa. The sequence goes on from JAECUM010015429.1 coordinate 10,891, forward strand.
CAGTCCCGGAGCGGAATAATACCAACAAGGATCTAGTCCATAATTTTTATAACCAACTTGACGAAAACTTTCAAAAACAGCTGCTAGAAGTAATACATCTGTTTTCAAACATAAATCATGATAATCACCAAATGTTTTACAACTACTTTATTCCAAATTTCTTGTGCATATTTGTATTCGTCATCTGTAATATTTTCATTTTTTATTTGCGAGTAAAATTTTTCTTTGTCTGGCAGAGAAGTTTCATCAAATCTGCTCCAGTCGTCGAGATACTCATACAGAAAGGTACCTTTTTTGTCAGATCGACGTGGTTTTCACCAAAACAACTTTTTAGATTACTGAAATTGCTGCCGGCGCTTGCAGCGCTGTTTACAAGCTCATCTAATGATGCTGCCATAAATTGCAGACTGTCAATGAAACGTAATTTGCTGAGCGTGACTGACATATACTTTTCAAAATTGTTTGGAATACATTTTATTGTATTATTTAATTTTAGTTTAGATTTAATATTTTCATCACCAAAAGCTTCTACAATGATATGACTGTCATAACCTCGAAAGTTATGTAAAACTAAATGAATAAAATCTGGAGCA
>JAECUM010015430.1:0-17093 GCA_016617855.1 Megalonaias nervosa
CTCCAGATTCAAACGTACATTAACTTGACAAATGTAAGCTTCCCCAACACATCCGGCAAACTTCTTAAGCAATTGACCGATTTTCAAAAGGCTGTGAAAATAGCAATAATTGATGGATCTATGTAAAGTATGTATAGAAAATATTAGAACTTGTATAACTTAATTCTCATAAGACTTTACTGGAAAATCAGTATGAAAACAACACACACACACACACACACACACACACAGAAATATACATAGGTATAGATTATGACTACAAGCGGTTTTAGATATTTTTGGAATATACTTTTGGGGGGTACTGGCGCAGGACGCAATATTTTATTAGTAAACTTATGCCATCGACCACTCATATTGTTGTATTTATACCTCTCATATTAAAGACAGAAGACGGATTCGGCCAATGTGGATATGTGAGAAAGCCTGCCAGTAGCTTCTCGTGGGTCGGTGGTTCTTTCTGGGATTTTTCCGGGTTCTTCCTCCACCATTTATACTGGCAGCCATGTATAGCCTATCTTGTGATGAAAAATGGCGTTAAACCCTACAAGAACAACAATAACAACAAAAACAGGCAGAAGACCATTAAAGTTAAAGTTAAAAGTGCTAGACCAGAAGGACTTGGGGATGTTCTATGAATCCAAATTTAAAAATCATTTCACCATTCATATTTGTTATCTCGTAATACGTTTGGAGAAAATTTAAAATAAAGGTTGACAAATTATTGGACCAGTAAAAGTCTAGCATAATTTTTGTAAATCTTAATTTTGAAATGGCACAAGTCGCCCGTAGAATTTAGTGATTAATTAAATATATTAGCAACATCCATCAGTCTCTTGTGCAGAATTGTATATATGAATTCGGAGTCAAATAGGGAAGAGAGTGTTTGACATCTTTTCGCTTGGCAGTTATGAGTTAATGGAAACTGGGATTGATAAAAGCAAGGCAAAAACTAAAACTAACGTATTTTTTCAGGAGTCCAATGAAATTCACAGACCCGAAGGGCCGAAATATCTTATCGATCTGCCAAGGTGTAGATAGGGTTAACACATCGGAACCTTGGTTTACGAAGATGCTAATAACCCACCAGACCACATCAGCTAATGAAAATTTACCCCAAACTTGTCAACAAGTTTTATTATTGGAATTTGACACAACCTGTTTCTTATGCAATCTACAAACACTCTTAAAATAAAACCAATCTTGACCACAGATAATGATTACAATTTACAGTCATGAACAAAAAAACAAAAAATATAGATACATCCATCTACCAAGGTTACACAAAATATAAATATAACTACCATTATCGGCCATTATTTTGAAAGATATTTACAGATTAGTTTACGATAACAAAAATATATTACCTTATCTTAATTTGTAACTTGTGTTTAAAGATTAAAGAGTTTACTTACATGAATCTTTTAAAAAAGGTAGTATCAAATTATAAATAAGTTTAATTTAAAACATGATTTTTGGTAAAGTCATTGCCAATATAAAAATCAATATAGCAAGTGTTAATCGAAGAATGCTCTCAAAATATTACAATATGATCTGCTAACAAGGAAAGAACATGCGCAGAATCAATAATCTCAATTGCAGCGTCCTTGTTGACCCCTTCCCCCACACCCGGACGAGAGGAACTTAAAGCTTGGGTTAAAAAGATGATGTCCACTCCCCCTTCGACAGAAGTCATAAAGAAAGAATAGAAACCAGAAGTAAAAAAAGAAAAGAACACAAATGCCATCCCATTACCACCACCACCACCACCACTACCCTCGACTTTTACTCTCGTAGCACATAGGACACGCAAAGCCGTTTCCAAACCACCACTTCGCCCCATCCAGAGTAGTGTTATGTATATGTAATTTAATTATTTGTTTGTTTGTTTCAATTGTTTTTTAATTTTTTTTATTTCCATTACAGGTTATTGTACTGTAACTTTATCTACTGGATTTGATATTTTTTTTAGAAATTCAGTTCAGTTCTGTTTGACCTGATAAACAACCAGTAGTACAAACAATGTATCTAGTTGCTGACCTTGATTTAAAATTAGTAAGGCTTTTTGTAAACAACCTCTTTTTAATTTTTTTCCAGAGTAAGAAACATTGATTTTAGTTAAAGCCATACTAGAGTACGCGATAATAAGCATGTAAAAAAACTTCTACGTTGTTTTAGAAATGACCACGTGACCCTCATACGGGAATCTGTTTTGCGTCTTAACTTACTGTTTAACCGTTTTTTCATAATAATCAGTTCAGTTGGGCTTTAAATCTTTGACACTTAAAGGTGTTTTTGTTGTGACCAGTTTTTCTTATTGGTTAGAATTATTGATTCTTTTCCTGGAAAATACTAGTGCACATCAGAATTCTTGGACAAAGACATTTATTGAAATTATTCGGAATTCAAAAACTGGAATATTATTTTCTGTGATTCAACAAGAAACTGTCGACACAACAACACTTTGAAGGTTACGGCATACGTCATCGCCTTCCATCTTGGAATTTCATCGGGACTCGAACACAGATTTATTCAGGACTTTTCATTCGCAAGTCATCGACCATAAAAACAAGTGACCATCATGCCCTTCAACACAGCCTCAACCGCTACCACCGCAGTGACCACTCCTTCACACAGTTCTTCTCTGCAAGATCTACAAAAACAACCCTTGTGGGTGTGGTGTAGAGAATAGTGTGCCTAAAACGCAAATCGTCTTTTTCTGCCAAATCTTTGTGGTGTATTGTGTCATCGGTGCTGCCATTGCCAATTTGAGTTTGCAACAAGCAGACAAACAATTGTAGACTATTTTACTGAGCAGTTGCATCGGTTACCGTCTTCCCAATCCTTCCCTGAAATACACTTCTAACGGGAACAACGGGAGTTTTGCGTCCCACGTCAGTCACCCTCCCAACAGTCACAATAACAACAACAAGAATCCTCTTTTGGACACTCCTCTGACCTCCAGCGACCCCTCGGACAGCAGAACTCTGGAATTATAAATAACCAATTTTACTTGAAATTACCCAGTGACAGTTCCATGGAGGTGTTTCTCCAAAACACATTATGCTGTTTCACGGCCAAATTACCTCAGGCCATCCAATTGGATCACGAAGCCCGTTGGGATGTGACTTTGGTAGAAATGCTTCACCTTACACAAATCAAAAACATCACTGAAAATCAAAACAATTTTGATGTCGAAGTTCATGAAGAGCAAGTGCAAAACTACTTGAATATACATGTAAAGTATCATATAAAAACACAGAACACCCAATCTAAACAGACCATCTATCACTCGACCATTCCTGCAGGCTATTATTTTAGTGGTCAACATCTGGTGAACACGATTCTACCAGTCTCAATACCGTGTTTGACAAAGCCTTGGAGAAAAAAAACTTTCACCAAAGGGTACCATAAAGTGGCTCGTCGCCTACTGATGAAATTTAAGGAGAGCAAAGTGGTGTCCATTACCTTTTGCCGTGAATTGTTTGACATTTTGGGTGGGGACGTCAAGATGCTGGAGAGTGGACCCGTACCACCCATTTACGAAATCATGTCTTTTGTGTCGTATTTTCGATTCCCGGTAGAACTGAACCAAAGATTAAATTTGATCTTTGTGTACTCCGATGTGGTGGAGTACAACGTGGTGGGACACACCTCCATACAGTTACTGCGGGTCATTCCTTTCAAAGTGGATTCTGCCACGACAGCTGACGAGGAGTGTGGAAACACCTATCACGTTCCCCGCGAATTTGTACATCCTCAATATTTACCCGTCAGTAAGTCGTATTTTGACACTGTCAACATTACTATAAAAGGAGATCTGGGACATAATATTTCATTCACCAAAGGGAAGGTCACGGTGAAACTCCATTTTCGAAAACGATTCTCTAACGACTTGTAAGTCATGTATCCTGTGTACCGAGGAGTCGCTCGACAACGATGACATGGTTTAGGAGATATGCTGAAATTGGCATTTCGTTCGGTGGCCCCCGTTATGAAACCGATGGTGAAACGGGGATTGCACGCCTTGAAAGATGCTGATTTGACGCAAGGCAAAGAATTTCTCCAAAATGTCATCATCGACAAACAAAACCCAAAAGACGCTTTTTTGAGAGCAGGCAAAAATGTCTTGCTTCAAACGGGCAAAGACATTTTGGGCCAACGAGAAACTCCTAGAAATGCCCTGGAAGCTTCCCCGTCTGACATTCCTGCTTTCCTGACGCCACAGCAAGGACAAGGCAGAAAGAGATGGCTAAGACACCCCATCCAGAGGCCTTCACACCCCCAGACCAAGAAAGACCAAGAAAAAAAGAACTGTCCGAAACTTAGACATTATTGATTATTAAAACAGAGAGAAAAAAATGATGCACCGAGCGTCTTGCTAGTGTTCTAAGTCGGAACTAGATCTGTTTGCCATGCCACCCACCATGATGACGATGCAAGAATCCCAATGGGTAGAATTTCATCCCGTCTCCTCTTTGACTGATTCAGCCCCCATCGAGTTTGAAATCAAAGGACAGCACGAAGATGACATCGATCTGAATAGCAGTTACTTGTACCTGAAAGTCAAAGTGATCAAAACCGACGACAGTGCTCCGGAAGCCGATGCTAGAGTAGGTCCAGTCAACAATTTCATACATTCCTTGTTCAGCGAAGTGGATTTGTACTTGAATAACAAACTAGTCAGCAATAGCATGGATACTTACCCTTACCGAGCGTACCTGGAAAAATATCTTGATGTACGGAAAAGAGACCAAGAACACTCATCTGGATGCTAGCGTGGTATGGAAACCTGACATAGCAGGCGAGGACACGTTTAACGACACAGCCCTGACAGCAGATGACGATCCTCACAATGTGGGTTTTAACGACCGTCGAAAGAAATTAAGAAAGGACGAAGTTTAGAACTGATGGATCGTTTGCATTCGGACATGTGGTTGTAAGAAAAGTATTTGCTGAACGGGGTGGATATTCGCCTGATACTGAATCTCAACAGTACCATTTTCCATTTGATGGCCATGCCAACGGGTACAAAACCATCATCCAAGAAGGCAGACTTTACGTGCGCCGCTCGAAAGTGTTACCTAAAGCGGGAAACGACATCAGTCACACATTGAGCAGAACGACCGCCAAGTATCCGATACGACGTGTAGAAGTTAAAACGTTCACCATTGCTCCTGGACTCCGATCCAAGATCGAAGATCATCTGTTCCAAGGACAGTTACCCAAACGTTTAATCGTTGGCATCGTCAGTAATGCAGCCCTCAACGGAGCCCACGATCAAAATCCTTTCCAGTTTAAGCACTATAGAGTGTCCATGATCGAAGTCAGTAGCGATGGCAAAACCTTGTGTACCAGACCCTTTGAACCTAACTTTGCCCATAAGAATTACTTGAGATCGTACTTGTCCCTGTATGAAGCCACTGGACAGCTAGGGCCCAACACCAGCCACGGTACTTAGTGCGACGAATTTGCAGGAGACTACGTTTTGTGGGCCTTTGTTTTCACTCCAGACCAAGGCAGCGACGAGGGACATTTCCACCCTATATAATCTGGTCAGCTTCGTGTGGAACTTCAGTTTGCAGAAGCTCTACCCGAGACGGTGAACGTCATCTTGTATGCCGAATTCGATAATACCATAGAAATCAACAGTTTGAGAGAAGTCATTCTAGACTATTAGAAGCTAGGGAAGACTGTAATCCCTCATTGAAAAGTGGAGACTCTTTGGAAATGGGATGGGAGAATATCGTGGAAGCAGAACCCAAAGACAACGACGAAGAGGACTTGGTGGTCATGTCCAGATGGCCCGAACAATAACAACATTTAGTCTCCTGTTTTGCTAAACACCTGGCGAATAAAATTACGGAATTGACCAAGAAATATTTTTATGGATGTCAAAACAATTATCTCAGTCAAATTCAACATGATGAATGTCTGATGATGAGTCAAGAAGAAAAATTGGAAGAGTATCTGGAGGACGCTTGGGGTCTCGTCTCAGAAGAAGCAGTGTTGCATCAGTGGTATAAAGGATTGCGTGATCATTTCTCTCCTCCATTTACTACTCTGGAGATCTATCGCATCGATGCTCTCTTGTCCCAGAGTGCGGAGACGAAGCGAGGAAACGGTTACTTGTCAGATTTTCAAACAAAAAGTCAGAATTGAATTGATGACTTATCATTACCTGTGAAAAAACAAGAAAAAAGAACAACAAAAAAATGGATACCTGGGAACTTTTATTACCTTTTGAACGACAGTTCGTACACTGCTTCTTGGAATCATGTCGTGTGTGCTGAAGATAAACTTCCTCATCGCAAACCTCAAGAACATCAAGCTTATGTCATCGACACGGACGACAGTCATTTCCCAGGAACCCACTGGGTGGAAGTCTACTTTCCCCACGATGGTTGTGTGGAGTATTTTGATTCGTATGGATTACCACCTTTGGAAGACGACATCATCGACTTTATGAGAAGAAATGCCCAGACGACACGATTCAATAATGTGAAATTACAAAGCACAGATTCTTTGGTGTGTGGACAATATTGTGTGTATTTTCTTCATCAATGCAGTCTTGAATATCCCTTAGAACATTTAGTGACTTATTTTGATCGTAACTCTTCTAGAAGCGATGAAAAAGTAGATCGATGGTTATGTGACCGTTATGGATATATTTTGTGTTTAGCTAGGAAACGTAGTGTACATTAATGGCCCAATGACCTTACTCAGTGGAAGTCTAACGTAACTTCACAACGTAGTCAACCTTGTCAAAATAGTTTGCTTGAAAAAATTGTTTTATTGTTAATTGTTAGTTGTTTGATAAATAAAAAATGTTGTGTTTTGAAAAAATGTGTCTGTCGTTTGTTCTCAAAAAAAAAAAAACACTGTGACTATATATTCTCTTTGACTTCGCTCTATCCCTTACCATAAAAATCAGCTCTACAGCGTTCCGACACTAAACAAGTAGGGGTGTTTTCTTTCGCGTCCGCGCTTGAGACATATAAAACGGGGCAGTCTCCAGTCTGACCATCCATGGTTGACTCATCATCCTATGAAGATGTGTTCAAGATTATTCAAGCTGAACGAGGCTTACGTGAATTTACACCGTATCAGGCAAACCTGATACCGTAGCCTCATGAGATAGAGAATGTCAGGATGTTGAAGTGGTTGAAGACCTGATAGAAGATGTCTTCAAAGATGAAATCAAAAAGGAGTAAGAAGAATGGACCGAGATGTACAGACTTCAGAAGCAGAGAGAGAGAGAGAGAGAGAGAGAGAGAGAGAGAGAGAGAGAGAGAGAGAGAGAGAGAGCAGCAGCAGCAGCAGCAGCAGGAGCCAGTCAGAGGTTTTGTCGACCGTCGTGTGGATACGAAAGAGTTCTCGTTCTCTTTCCGCAGAAGCAGACCTTATCCTGTGGGAAAGCCTGCCGCCAGACGGGGACGGAATCTTAGAAAATAAGAGATTGCCATCACCCCGTCAACACAACAGCCCTTTTCAGGGCTACCCAACCCTCTAGAAAAGAGATACTAATTAATTTGCAAATGGTATGTTAGTAAATTTAAAAAAATAGAAACTTGTGTCTATAAGCACTTCGTTTCTTTGTTTTATGTGGGAAAGATATAAGTGTGTCTATAAGCACTTCGTTTCTCTGACTAGTCAGATAGTGTGTGTTTGTATGTAGGTAAAAAAAGTGAAATCGAGTGTTTCTTTTAGGTCCGCGCTTTCCATGTGATGGATAATAAAGTGGATATTGAGTTTTGTTGTAAGGGGATGTTTACCTTCACGTCCGAGCTTCAGACATAATGTGTAGCGTTCGTCAGTCTGGCTACCCAACGTTGACTAGTCAACATAAAAATGAGTAACAGAATTTCTAAACTTCTTGAGCTTTAGATGCACCTGGAGTATGCCAGGAGCATACTAGATGAGCTGGTTAAGGAGGACATAGCAGAATCAGCCAGGATAGAAGAGAGGGAGGAGAAGAAAAAGAAGGAAGAGGAGAAGGCAAGAATTCTGCCTCACCTCATACTTAGACCTCTGTGTAAGGTCAAGCCTGAGGTGAGGACGCCTCCACAACCAATACCAGTACCACAACAACGTCAGCTACAGCCACCAGTGCCAGCAGAGCCGCAGAGACCTCATTATCATCCCCGGCTACAAAATAGAAGAAGACAGAGAGAAGTCTTCGCCATCCTGCAGAGTGATGAACTGGGATGATGAGGCCAATCAACCTCCCTCTGCCCTCCCAACAACAAAGACCAATTGGGAGCAGGACTAGAGCAGACACTGTGTGTGTGGGGCCAGACCTGTGAGGTGCCAGCATTAAGAGTGCATCTGAAGTTTAAAAAAATCAGCCCTTCTCAGGGCTAACCAGAGCTCAAGAAAAGAGACACCGATCAAGTTACCAATTTGAGTGAATGTGATGTAGTGTGACTATAAGCACTAACTCCTTAACTGATGTGATTGTGTGTGTGTGTATGTTTGTGTGCACGCGTACGTTTGTGTGTATGTGTGTTTGTGTGTGTATTTGTTTGTGTTTGTGTGCCCTCGTACGTTTGTGTGTGGTTGTTTTAAAACTTCACAAAAAACCCTTGCCCCTACATTATGCGGATAACATATAATGTTTTTTTTTTTCCCTTCTGTGCGGATAGTAGATAATGGGTTATTTTCTTCCCTTCTGTGTTGATAGTAGATATTGGTGTGGATAGTATATAATGGATTGTTTTCTTCCCATCTGTGTTGATAGTAGATATTGGTGTGGATAGTATATAATGGGGTTGCTTTCTTCCCTTCTGTGTTGATAGTTGATATTGGGGGTATCTGCACTTCAAGGGACTGAAGAAAAACAACAAAACAGATGAAAAGGATACATGCATGGAATTTATCTAAGGATATCACCGAAACGGAGATTTTAGGACTACAAACAGCAATGTACACGCCGAGCACATGGCTGCAGCTGCAGGGGGTCACTCCCCAGAACAAAGGAACAAAGGAAAACTGACCACGGAATGGACTAGACAAACTACACAACACACACATCGCGCAAGGTAAAGAATTCATATTATAACTATCAATACTAATATTCACACTATTCTAACTAATATAAAACTTAATCTTATTTCCATTTAAAACAAACGTAAAATTAGTTTAAATTCGTCTATTCAATAAAGCAGGACTGGCTTACCGCGCAATATTCACCTTAATATTAATAAACTCACTATATAAATACTAAACTTGACATTTGTTATCTCACCGTCTACTCAATACTCCCCCGTAAGGGGAAAAACCCTTTATAATTAAAACATTAATACTTATGCTAACTAAAACTAATGTAAAACTTAAATCTACTTCCAAATCTCGTTTAGTCAATAAAACTGCACTTGCTTTTAGTCTAAAATTAAGAAATTCATTTATTATTAACACACACCACATTCATGCTATAAATTTAACATACTTAAAACTCAATTGCAATTCACAAATCCTTCGTTTACTAATTCAAAACATCAAAATAAATTGTTTCCGAACAACCTTTTCAATATTTCATCTAGGTACCACTTTCATTAATAGTAACATACCCTATAGCTCACCCCAATAGGATTGTAACACTATACAGTATACAGCGCTGTAGCAGGACGAAACCGCAAGCCAACTGTATACACCCATCAATGAGTCATCTTATTACTGATAACAAGACTAGTCACTCAGTCGCTACCTGAATACAAGCATATTGAACTGTACGGCATGGAATCTCTAGTTTCCCACACTAAAAGTACTTGTCGTAGAACAGCGCTAAGGACGTACAAAAACAACCTTATAGAAGCGGCTTTAAACATAAGGTTGGAGGATATATACGGTCAATCACAATGCAGAATCCATCTTAGAACTAAGACCAAATAATAATAATAACTCAATCCCTTATACTTAAACACCCCATTTCACTTATGAAATAATTGAATAATAAAGAGGAAAATGTAACTCAACAAAATAAAGACCCACAAATCAAAATATTAAAAAAAAAAAAAACTAAAAAAAAACTAAAAAAAAAACTATTAATACAGACGGACACTACTACACAGAACAACTGCAGAAAAGAAAGATCAACAACTTGCCAGAACGGACCAAAGGATCAACTGCTCTCCACCATTGGAGACCACCAGCAATTGAGAACAGAAAAGGGAAAATGTGCAGAGAAAAGATGCACATTTTCACTCAATTGCCACATCTACCAATCTGAAAAGATTGATAACTTGCCTATCTGAAAAGATTGTAACTAACTTGCCAATCTGAAAAGATTATAACTACACAACTCAAATTGCCAGACAACCATCAAAGCAAGGGGCAGTCCAGGTCGCACTACCTGCTGCCCCACAAAACCCCAACCAACCCCACCGGACAAACATGGCATACCCGGACAAGCATAGCGGAACCCGGACAAGCGAGCGGACAATAACAAAGGCAAGTGGCAGTCCAGGTAGGCCTTCCTGCTGCCACACAAATCCCCAACCCCACCGGACAAGCATAGCGTGCCCTGGTACGGACAAACTCAAAGGCAAAGGGCAGTCCAGGGAGCTCTACCTGCTGCCCCACAAAACCCTATCGGACAAACACAGCGCATCCATATCGAGTTGCAATTACTCCTCGAAAGAAGGAGGTATTGCAGTACCCAGCTCATATGGACTTAATTAAAGTTAAAAAAAAAAAACCCAAGGGTCTTCAATTTGGTTCATGAAGGCCCGCTACCAAAACAAACCTGATCCTTACGATTCCGCCTCGTCGTCAAAAACAAAACCTACATAGTCACCAAATTAAGATAATACAAATGGAAGGGCAAACCTTCCCCAGATTGGTACAAACTTTCGGAAAACGGATAAGTACACTATGTACGCAAAATTCAAACTCAACAATAATACCCAATCCACCAAAATTTAAACTCAACGATTGCTTTACCAATTGAATGAGTGGCTCACACAACATTGGTATAAGGAAGTCCATTAGTATAACTGGACTAGATGTGACATTAAACCCGACCTTGCCGTTAGGTCGGGGCGTGTGGTTGCGGGTCTTGGTGTGTCCTGTGTGGCTGTCCCTGGGGCGCTTCCGTGGTGTTTTTGCGCGCCTTTTCCGGGTTTCGTTTCCTCCTTTCCGCGCCAGATATGTGTAGATATGGACTGTATGTCAGAGGTCGAAGGTCTATCGGAAAAGCTATGGTAAAGGCCCAGCACTTGGGCTAAAAGCCCAGCACAGGGCTAAGTGCCTCTCTAGTGGAGCAATGTCGCCCAGCCTGGGGCGGCATCCAACCCGGGCCGAGTACTTCACTAGAGGGGCTATCTCCCAGCCTAGGGTAGAGACTCCCGAAAGGGGCCTCAGGTCCAGCCTTGGACTGAAACAAGTCGCACAAGCACACAGTGCATAAGCGACTATAATTCCTCTTGCTTGCATTCGTGCAGAGGTGAGTGGAAGAGGACGGATTGTGTGCCAAGCTGCTCTCACTTTCAACAAATTTCTTGGATTTATACTTCAAGAAACTTCAAGAAAAGTGAGGAAAAACAACAAAACAGATGAAAAAGGATATTCACACAGGATTTATTCCAGGTTTTTGCCGAAATTGTGATCCCAGGACAAAAAACAGCAATCAACACTAAGAAGCACATGGCCGCAGCTACAGGGGGTCACAACTCAGAACAAAGGAACAAAGGAAACTGACCATGGACTGGACAGACTACACCGCGCACACATCGCATAAGGTAAAGAAAGCATTTTACAAATACAATCACAACTAAAATTATAATTAGAATACAATTACAATTACAAAACTTTTCCATGAATTACATTTATTTAATTTAATTAAAGAAAGGTAGTTGATCGTACTAGTTTAAAAACTTTTCCATGATTTACATTAATTTAATTAAATTAAAGAGAGGTAGTTGATCGTACTAGTTTAAACACCATTCAATCAAGAAAATGTGCCCTTACTTTAAACGACAATAAAGTTTAACATAAAGGACCATATATCAATACCAATCTATTAACATTTTAACCCTATAAAGTTATCCCTACACATAACCCGTCATAGTAAAATCGAATAATAACACTGTTTTAATCCCTAGCATGCATTCTACAATTACAAATAAAATTACAATTATAATCATACTTATCATTTCACTACTCACAATAATCTTATTAAACGACGATAACATTGCCTAGTTTAACACCGTCTAACCAATAAAATAGGACCTTGCCTTAAACGACAATAATTTTTAATACATTCCTATAAATTCTGTACATCTATGACATGAAAAAGGATTGAAATCTCCAAAGTCCAACAACCAATCAAATTATTCTAACCACATAGGACTGTAACATTATACAGCACTCAGTACTGAAGTAGGCTTATCTCGATAGCCAACCGTATATGCCCATTAATGAATCATTCTATTACTGATATACCACTCACTACTAGACCGCTGTATGGATTCAGCTATATCGAAGTATATGGTAAGGAATTTCAGGTTTCCCACACTAAAGTACTTGTCGTAGAACAGCGCTAAGGGCGCAATAAAACAACCTTATAGAGATGGTATTGGCCATAAGACTAAGGAATATATACGGTCAAATCTGAATGAGAAATAAACTATGCATTAAGCTACACTAAGTTAATAACATCAATAACACACTGACGCACACTAATAGACAGAACAAACATCATGAATGAACAGCACCATGATAAGGAAGGAGAAACAGCAATGAAGAAAAGAAACAGCATGAAACGTTACAGCAAATAATGAAGAAAACAATCCAAGAAAGGAAATAAAAGAATACAGATAACTAAAGGAAGCAGAAATAAAGAAGATCCAAAAATAGAGCCGACCAGGAGAGAGAAGAAGGAGCAGAAGGAAAGATGTAAATAACTACCGAGATCCACAATTTGCCATACAGAAAAGATATAACTAGCCAAATTGCCTACACAGAAAAGATGTATATAACTATTCAGCCAAATTTGCCAGACAAACATCAAAGCAAGGGGTAGTCCAGGAAGCTCTACCTGCTACCCCACAAATCCCCAGTACATGTATCGAATCAAAGGTAAGGGACAGTCCAGGACACCCCCCTCCGGACCCCCCCCCCCGCTGTCCCATACCCCCCCCCGGACACGGACAAGCTCAAAGGCAAGGGACAGTCCAGGCGGCTCTGCCTGCTGACCCACAAAAAACAACTAAAGTCTTCACTTTCTTTTTGAAGACCACCACAATGCAAACATGATCTTTTTGGACGGCGACTCAAAATCGGCAACCAAAAATATCCAAGCGGTGCTAAAATTTAACGGATGACTCACATCCAGCTGATTGGAAAACCTTTTGGCCAATATAAGTACGCTAAGTACGCAAAATTCCAACACAAGAATATCTTCTAAATTCACAACTCTGTAACATTCGATCAATTGCACAGGTGGCTCACACAATGTTGGTATAAGGACACCAGTAGGCACAACTGGAAAGGATTTGACCAACAATCTGCCCGGCTGAGATAAAGCAGGGCGGATTGATCTTTGGTGGCGGGTGGGGTGGGGGATGCGGCCGGGGTGGGAGACCTGGTGGTGGGTCTGCCGTTTGGGAGCGAGGTAGGTACGTCCATATTGATAGGATAACGAGGCAAAATGCAGAAGGGCCCAGCTCGGGGCCTAACTGCAAAAAGGTCCAGCTCAGGACCAAGCGCCCCCTTAAGGGGACTGTCGCCCAGCCAAGGGCCACAACCAGTCGCAAAAGCACAAAGTGCATACGCGACTATAATCCGAAACATTCGTGCAGCCCGTCAAGCGGTTTCGACCAGCAGATGTGGACTAGCAGCCCGCCAATCTGTTCGACCAGCGCTGAGGTCTGGCAGACCGCCCAGCAGGAGAACGGAAATACGCTATCACCTCTACAATTCAAAATTCATTTAGGGACGGGAATCTAAAAGGTACCTTTAACAATTTGGTTTTAGACCTTCGGGTATCTATTGTGCTGTTGAGAAACTCTTTTTTCTCTTCTATTCTTATCTTATATTTCTCTATTAACAACCACTCACCCCCCCCCCCCACTACCCAACCCAGTATCTGTTTGTTAGTTGTTTAAGCAATCAAAGTGTTGAACTTGAACTCACAACAGGTGTCAGGAATCACACTGACTCATACCTGGGTGGAATCCTTGCAAGTTAGCAATCCTTTGCAAACCACTGCAAGATTTTCTGCCAGTGACTAAAGATCAACCTCTCAATTACCAATTAGTTACTATCACCATTACTTTGATCGTGATATATTTAATTATTAATATTTATTTAAATCAATCTTTCAATTTTTGACAAAAGTAGTAGTTACAAATAACCTAATTTTCATTCATTCAAATGTTGGCGCCATTTTTCAAAGTGTCAAGAGTAACTAGGTCACAGGTTAAGATGAATTCTATGAGACATAACATTAGGAAGACCAATAATCTGCTCACCTTGGCAAACAAACATAACTCCATGAGGAACTCTCCTGGTGGCTCAAATGCCACACCCCAAAATTTAACAAGCAATGACAATAATGACAAAACCCTATCGGATTACAAACCCAAATCCGGAAGTCCCCTCACCCTCCACACAATAATGGGGCATTTTTCATCTAGCCCCACTTAATGTGTACTTGTCCAACGCACCTTGAACGTGATTTCAAATATACCACACGGGGATCTTACAGCTTCATTTTCAGGCGAAGGAAAGCAGTGGGAATCGGAAGAAACAAACAAAACCCCTCAAATGTCATCTCCTATGCGAAGCACACCAAAACAAATAATATGGGTGCATCAGCAAACACCACATCCCAAATTAACATGCCCAGTCTAAGTGGTCGGGAAATTCTAAACTTATCCACCAATAGGATAAACCCCATTCAGGTTGTTTTTAACTTCAGCCCAACGGCAACCCTGGAGGAGATTGCACCAGAATTTCCCACCCCACCCCTGACAGACATTGGGATACCAGTGGGAGAGGACAAGTTATTACTACCAGACGTAACTGAAATCCAGTCTGTATCATCGCCACTTTCTCACTCATCTGAACCATCGAATCCTCACCCAACGTCCACTCCAAACTCCCCGCTATATCCGACCCAATCCCCAATCTCATATCCACCCAAATGCTTATCTCCGTTACCTCCCTCACGCATTAATCCTCATCTACAGCTTCCCCAAATCCAACATGTCAATGCCAAAACAGATGATCAAAGTCTCATCAGCACTAAGAAAAATCGTGGCAAGAAGAGTGGAACAATACAAGTATCTCCCATACCATCAAAGCCACAAACCAAAAATCCCATTAAACCAAACAACATCCACAAGATAAAAAGTAAGGCCGATGACAAATCAAAATCGAAGGCCAAAATACCTTCACCAAATATAATCCACTCCAGCCAAACTCCTGGACCCTCAAAGGAAACAGGATCGGAAATAGTAGGATTATTTGAAACAGAAGAAGAAGAAATCACTTTCTACAAACATGCTTTATCACCCTACGGAAAGGAAAGACCACCGGGACAGGAAATAGATCAAGGAAAAGGAAAAACGCCTGCAAACGGAATATCCAAAGCAAAAAGGACGAAGATTGAAGACACCAAGAAGGCAACCGAAATTAAGCAGGCATCCATCCAGGAACTTAAAGCACCTAAACCCCAAGTTACCAACCCAACGAAGGAAGGAAAAAACAAAAAGACTGAACAGACCGACCCTGCTACTCGAGAAATACCGCAGAACAAGAACTCATACCACAGCAAAGAGCACAAACGCTCTCTCTCACCTGTGGTAACTCTAAATCCGTCAACATCAGCACCAGAAGTATCGCATCGGCCCTGACGAAAATACACTCAGCAGCCTTTCAAATCATCAGACCACAAACGAGCTACATTATTATTAGATGTAGTACCCTTAAGCAAATGGCCAAGTATATGGGAATGCAATAGATGGGTCCAATCAGAGTACTCATAACCAAGCACAGCGCACTAACAACTAGCTCTACGAACAAGCACCAACAAGAAGCTATTACGAATAATGGTAAGGAAACAAAGACTACGACAACCCAATTGGAATCAACCAAACATAATGCTACTTACAAATAGTCGTAAAACTCAACATGAAACACAACTCCTTAAGCAACACTGACGTTGCTGTGGAGTTGATAGCTCAGGGGGCTGATATAGCCAGGGCACATAAGCTACTGACTAACCGTGGCCTTGTGTCTTCGGCTGTTTTGCTGGAGTTCAACTCTATTCCCCACTGCTTGTTTACTTTGATGGCCACTTATACCCCCTTCAGGAATACATTAACAAGCCTCCGTTGAAGAATGGAAGATAGCTATTAGAGACAAAAAAATCCACCTCACCAGGAGAAGATAACTTAGGATACGAATTTTACAAAACCATCACCCCAGTATCGAGGAAATCATGCTTGACATGATAAATAAATCTTGGAAGACAGGACAAATACCAAAAAAAAAAAAAAAATGGAAACAAGCCATAGTCATCCCAATTCCAAAAGCCGGTAAAGACCCAACCGAACTAACATCTTACAGACCAATCTCACTCACCGACACTATTTGTAAGGTGATGGAGACAATGATTAACAACAGACTCAAGCATCACCTTGAAAGTAATAACCTTATCTCAAAGAACCAAAGCGGCTTCCGTAACAAAAATCCACCTTGGACCAGCTAGTAAGGCTTGAGTCGCGCATTAAACTAGCATTTAACGCTAAAAAAAATGCGATCGACATCTCAGCGATTTTTCTAGACCTTGAGAAAGCCTGTGATCTGGTTTGGACCGATGGCCTTATCGCTAAACTGAACCATTATGGTATCAATGGACACATGCACAAATGGATTTATAATTTTTTAAAAGGAAGACAAATCAGAACCAGAATAGGGGACCAGTATTCAGAAAACCACGAACTAGAAAACGGTACCCCTCAAGGAAGTGTGTTAAGCCCAATTCTCTTTAACATCATGATCAACGACCTTGAACACGCTGTCGATCTCAGAAAAATCGACTTATCACTGTGCGGACGATAGTGGCATATGAAAGGCGGGCAACCCATATA